>CM055825.1:31921875-32151875 GCA_029582265.1 Zoroaster sp. YZ-2022 | reverse complement strand
ACCCCCCCAGGAATCCCTCTCTTCTTTCTTTTCTCCCGGCTTTCTTTTGTATTTCTCTTTTTCTGAGGAGCTTTGTATACTTATATTGGATTAAAGTGTCGCTTTATTCATTGTTATTTAAAATGTGTATTGTATCTGTTCACTAAAATATTATTGTTTTCTATTACATGTTTTTGTATGTACCCGAATATTGGTCTTTTCTGTTTACTGTAAACTATATTAATGTTTTTCCAAATTGCAAAATGTTCTGTATTAATTTACTATTCTTTTGAAAAAATTTGGCTTTGTTTTTGAATTGTAAATAAAATCTCCATTGAAAAGTCTCTCTTCTTTCTATTTTTCCTAGAAAGTATATTCAGGGTATCTTGTCATGTGCGTAATAAATAAATAACGTCTATGTTAGAGTAAAACTTTCAAAAATAATAAATATTTCGGGGCAAACATATATACAGGCCATGTAGAACGTTTGATGCGTTGGCAATACAATAATGCAAAAATACATTATTTTTGGAGAAAGCTGATCACTTGTGGTTTTGTACTAAGATACTTACCTGCTTTTGCTGTTCTGCTGTGCTTTGCTTGTCAGTATATGGCCAATTCGCCTTCACTGGTGGTGGCTGCGACTGCCTGGAAGCTATACTCAGTGAACGGTATCAAACCATCTATAGTTTACTGATTGTTCTGAAGTGTCTGATTGTTGTATCCTTGTTGTCGCATACAAGCTTTCTGTAATAATCGCTCACACCCTCTCTTTTCCCCTCTTCGCTCATTTTCAGAATCCGGTATCAAAACTTAAAATTCGATTTCAATTATTTTCTAAAACAAACATTGAATCGCCAAACCCCTTCCGGATTTCTACAGCGATGTGTTGCGTGCTTGGACGACCTCCCGGAACTCAAATTATACATTGCATACGACAACCCAAGTCCCATCGCCGTCTCCCCCGTTAACAAGTTCTATCTAACTTACTCTTGCAACTGACTTGATAATCTGAGTACTGATCGCCTCCTGGCATGCGGATTAAAACAAGTTCGTCATCTCCTCCATCCATCCAGTGGGCGTTGGGCCCGACGCCAGCGACGTCATCCAATCTACGTGCGGACCACGCCCACTCTCATCTCGTCTTCTCAAGCGTCAACTCCCTTCGTCTTCGTTCTATTGTCGTCCGTCTCTTCCGTGTCTTCAATCTTCACGGTCTCGTCCGGTCTTCTCCCTCCGCAAGTTTCAACTTAAAACCAGATCTGCCCCTCGGAATCGTTTTGTCATCCAACATCAACGGAATCTCCGCACCCATCCAAAGCTACTATCGCCAGAACAAATCAACAAACATTCATCAACGAGGCTCCCAGAATACCCTGGAAACGCACTGGCGCGTCCGGCCACGGCTTCCCTGAACCATCCGAAATAAACTGGAGGAAACGCCTTATGAACTACTCCTCCTCGAAGGAGGTGATGTTCAATATAAACTGCTTTCATCAACATTTTGCCGTCGTTCGCCGGTGCTTCATCATCTCAACAAGAACATTCCCACCTTCATGCGGATGGGTGCGGAGAGGAACGATCTGGCATCTTTTCATCCTGTGTGTCCCGTCGTACAGCCAGCTCTAACGCTCCTTCACACCCTCATCAGCCGTCTCCTTCCAAACCGCTTCCTCTCCTTCAACGTACTACTGGTCTCTCTGATTCACGTATGCCAGAAGACGCGACAAACAAGCGTGCGAATCGCCAAACTATCTCATCGTCAGCTGCAAGAACGTTATATAACCACCTCTATAGAACTTGCCACTTTTAAATCCCATTTTAATTTAGCAGAACATGGTTGAAAACAAATTCTGCGGTTTTTATTTCTTTAAGCTTAACAACAATCTTAATGACTTCGAAAAGTGGTTTAAAAAACGCGCTTGTTAAAACTGTTAATGGGGAATTAACGTGAGCTGACGGCGGCTTTTCAGGTTTAAAAAAATAATGAGAAAAAACAAACCCCAACATTCAAACAAATTGTTACTAAAATTAATAAAATAAATATACTGTTGTATGTTTGTTTCTCTGTTTACCTATGTTTATTGACATTGCCTTTTTTGTACGCTTTCGTATTAAAACAAACCAAACAAAAAACCAAACAAATTATTCCAAAAAATGTAAAAAAATCACAAAGCGCGCTACTTGTGTTTTATTGTTTTTTGGCTGTGCCCCTTCATCTATTCAATGTGCCTTTATTTCAAACCAAACATGTTTATATCTCCATCATTTTTTAAACATAAAAAGTCATATTTGCCTTTTATTCAATATTTCCTTATCTAAAACCATTTGTATTTTATACCTCAGATCATGTACTTTTTACTCAAACATTGTTTTTGTTATAATACACCAGCTTTCCTTTTAACAAAAATCCTTTTTCATCTATCATAATAATTATTGTTCATATTACTTCGCTGGAATTTTTTACAGAATATTGCCTTTCATAGTTTTAATTTTTATCACAATTTATACAATGTCATTTTCTGTAATGTTTGGTTTTTAAATATTTGGTTTTAAAAATGTTTCCAGAAATAAGTGTCTTCGTCTTCTCCTCTCTCTCTTCTCTCTGTCTGGCCTCTCGGTCCACCTTTCCCCTCTTCGACCCTGCCCTTGAACAGCTCTATCTCTCTCTGATTGGAGGCAAGGGTCTACCACTGTTCACAGGTGGGGTCCTCTCTCTTTCCCTTTTCCCTTTTTCTTCCTTTTCTTTTTCTTTCTTTCTTTGGAGACCGCTGGAGTGGGGTTTGGGCCCACCAGCCAGATGCCAGTGGCTCCCCACGGGAATCTTTAGGGAGTCTGCTTACACCATGGTAGCACGGTCTCCTTTTAGAGATCCCTTTCCTTTCCTTTCTCATCCTTCCTTCCTCCTTTTGTTTTCGTTTGTTTCATTTGATCTTTTAATGTTTTTGTCTTTCTTTTTATAATGTATTGTTGTTATTGCACCTTCGTTAAACAGAGTTTACAAAGGTTTTATTACTTTTACAGTAATAACATTTAGTATACCATTTTTTGTGTAAACATTGTTTCTATTCTGTAATTTTTGTATTCTGCTTTGTAAATAGAAATTTTCCTTGAAAGTCAAGGAGTCTCTCTATCTCTATTCTCTTTTATCTCTATCTTTATCTCTATTCTCTTTTGTCTATCTCTATCTCTATCTCTATCTCTCTTTTTATCTCTATCTCTATCTCTATCTCTATCTCTCTTTTTATCTCTATCTCTATCTCTATCTCTATCTCTCTTTTTTTCTCTATCTCTATCTCTATCTCTCTTTTTTTCTCTATCTCTATCTCTATCTCTTTTTTTTCCTCTATCTCTCTTTTTTTCTCTATCTATCTCTATCTCTCTTTTTTTCTCTATCTCTATCTCTATCTCTATCTCTATCTCTATCTCTCTTTTTTTCTCTATCTCTATCTCTATCTCTCTGTCTCTCTTTTCTCTGTCTCTGTCTCTGTCTCTGTCTATCTCTATCTCTCTTTTTCTCTATCTCTATCTCTCTATCTCTGTCTCTATCTCTATCTCATCTCTCTTTTCTCTATCTCTGTCTCTATCTCTCTTTCTCTATCTCTATCTCTGTACTCTATCTCTATCTATCTCTCTTTTTCTCTATCTCTATCTCTATCTATCTCTATCTCTATCTCTCTTTTTTTTCTCTATCTATCTCTATCTCTATCTCTATCTATCTCTTTTTTTCTCTATCTCTATCTCATCTCTATCTCTATCTCTCTTTTTTCTCTATCTCTATCTCTCTATCTCTATCTATCTCTCTCTCTTTTCTCTATCTCCTCTATCTCTCTTTTTTTCTCTCTCTCTTTCTCTATCTCTCTCTTTTTTTTCTCTATCTCTATCTCTATCTCTATCTCTATCTCCTATCTCTCTTTTTTCTCTATCACCTATCTCTATCTCTATCTCTGTCTCTCTTTTTCTCTATCTCTATCTGTCTCTATCTCTCTTTCTCTATCTCTGTCTCTATCTATCTCTATCTCTCTTTTTCTCTGTCTCTATCTACTCTATCTCTATCTCCTCTTTTCTCTATCTCTCTATCTCTGTCTCTCTTTTTTTCTCTATCTCTATACCTCTATCTCTCTCACCTCTATCTCACCTCTCTGTCTATCTCTATCTCTCACTTGCCTGTATCTATCTCTATCCTCTATCTCTATCTCACATATCTCTTTTTCTCTCTTTTTTCTCTATCTCTATCTCTATCTCTATCTATCTCTATCTCTCTTTTTCTCTATCTCTATCTCTATCTCTATCTCTATCTCTCTTTTTTCTCTATCTCCCCTCTCTATCTCTATCCTCTATCTCTATCTCTCTTTTTCTCTATCTCTATCTCTATCTCTCTTTTTTTCTCTATCTCTATCTCTATCTCTCTTTTTTTCTCTATCTCTATCTCTATCTCTATCTCTATCTCTATCTCTCTTTTTTTCTCTATCTCTATCTCTCTTTTTTTCTCTATCTCTTTCTCTCTTTTTTTCTCTCTCTATCTCTTTCTCTCTTTTTTTCTCTCTCTTTTTCTCTATCTCTTTCTCTCTTTTTTTCTCTCTCTATCTCTTTCTCTCTTTTTTTCTCTCTCTTTTTCTCTATCTCTTTCTCTCTTTTTTTCTCTCTCTTTTTCTCTATCTCTTTCTCTCTTTTTTTCTCTCTCTTTTTCTCTATCTCTTTCTCTCTCTTTTTATCTCTATCTCTTTCTCTCTTTTTCTCTATCTCTTTCTCTTTTTTCTCTCTCTTTCTCTCTTTTCTCTCTCTTTTCTCTTTTCTCTATCTCTTTCTCTCCTTTCTCTCTATCTTTCTCTTTTTCTCTCTTTTCTATCTCTTCCTCTCTTTTTCTCCCTCTTTCTCTATCTCTTTCTCTCTTTTTCTTATCTCTTTCTCTCTTTTCATATATCTCTTCTCTATCTCTCTCTCCTGCTCTTTCTCTATCTCTTTCTCTCTCTTTTTCTCTATCTCTTTCTCTCTTTTTTTCTCTCTCTTTTTCTCTATCTCTTTCTCTCTTTTTTTCTCTCTCTTTTTCTCTATCTCTTTCTCTCTTTTTTTCTCTCTATTTTTCTCTATCTTTCTCTCTTTTTCTCTCTTTTCTCTATCTCTTTCCTCTCTTTTTTTTCTCTCTTTTTCTATCTTTCTCCTCTTTTTTTTTTCTCTATCTCTTTCTCTCTTTTTTTCTCTCTCTTTTTCTCTATCTCTTTCTCTCTTTTTTTCTCTCTCTTTTTCTCTATCTCTTTCTCTCTTTTTTTCTCTCTATTTTTCTCTATCTTTTTCTCTCTCTTTTTCTCTCTCTTTTTCTCTATCTCTTTCTCTCTTTTTTTCTCTATCTTTTTCTCTCTCTTTTTCTCTATCTTTTTCTCTATCTCTTTCTCTCTTTTTTTCTCTATTCTTTTTCTCTATCTCTTTCTCTCTTTTTTTCTCTATCTTTTTCTCTCTCTTTTTCTCTATCTTTTTCTCTATCTCTTTCTCTCTTTTTTTCTCTATCTTTTTCTCTATCTCTTTTTCTCTCTCTTTTTCTCTATCTCTTTTTCTCTCTCTTTTTCTCTATCTCTTTTTCTCTCTCTTTTTCTCTATCTCTTTTTCTCTCTCTTTTTCTCTATCTCTTTTTCTCTCTCTTTTTCTCTATCTCTTTTTCTCTCTCTTTTTCTCTATCTCTTTTTCTCTCTCTTTTTCTCTCTCTTTTTCTCTCTCTTTTTCTCTCTCTTTTTCTCTCTCTTTTTCTCTCTTTTTCTCTCTCTTTTTCTCTCTCTTTTTCTCTCTCTTTTTCTCTCTCTTTTTCTCTCTTTTTTTTCTCTCTTTTTTTTCTCTCTTTTTTTTCTCTCTTTTTTTTCTCTCTTTTTTTTATCTCTTTTTTTTATCTCTTTTTTTCTCTCTTTTTTTTCTCTCTTTTTTTTCTCTCTTTTTTTTCTCTCTTTTTTTTCTCTCTTTTTTTTCTCTCTTTTTTTCTCTCTTTTTTTCTCTCTTTTTTTCTCTCTTTTTTTCTCTCTCTTTTTCTTTCTCTTTTTCTTTCTCTTTTTCTCTCTCTTTTTCTTTCTCTTTTTCTTTCTCTTTTTCTTTCTCTCTTTCTTTCTTTCTCTCTTTCTCTCTCTCTTTCTTTCTTTCTTTCTTTCTCTCTCTCTTTCTTTCTTTCTTTCTTTCTCTCTTTCTTTCTTTCTTTCTCTCTTTCTTTCTTTCTTTCTTTCTCTCTTTCTTTCTTTCTTTCTCTCTTTCTTTCTTTCTCTCTTTCTTTCTCTCTCTCTTTCTTTCTCTCTCTCTTTCTTTCTTCTCTATATAATAATTATTGTTCATATTACTTCGCTGGAATTTTTTACAGAATGTGCCTTTCATAGATTTTAATTTTTATCACAATTTATACAATGTCATTTTCTGTAATGTTTGGTTTTAAAAATGTTTGGTTTTAAAAATGCTCGAAAATAGAAGAAGGTATATTTGAAATGTCTCTTCTCTCTCTCTCTCTCTCTCTCTCTGTCTGACCTCTCAGTGGTCACCTTTCCCCCTCTTCAGTGACCCACCTTGCTGAACAGCTACTCCTATCTCTCTCTGATTTGAGGCAGGTCTCACTGTTCACAGGTGGGTCCTCTCTCTTTCCTTTCCTTTTCTTTCCTTTTCTTTTTCCTTTCTTTTGGGGAAGCCGCTGCGAGTGGGTTTCAGACCCACACAGTAATGTCTCAAGTAACTCCCCACCCGAGAATGCTTTAGGGAGTCTGCTTAACACCATAATTGCTTGCAGTCTCCCTTTAGAGAGATCCCTTTCCTTTCCTTTCTCATCCTTTCTTCCACTCTACCTTTTGTTTATTTCGTTTTGTTTGATCTTTTAATGTTTTTGTCTTTTCTTTTTACTAATGTATTGTTGTTATTACCTTCGTTAAACAGAGTTTACAGAGTTTTGTTACTTTTACAGTAATATTGGTAACCACCATTTTTTGTTAAACATTGTTTTCTATTCTGTAATTTTGTATTCTGCTTTGTAAATAAAGTTTTCCTTGAAAAGTCAAAGTCTCTCTATCTCTATCTCTATCTCTCTTTTTATCTCTATCTCTATCTCTATCTCTCTTTTTATCTCTATCTCTATCTCTATCTCTATCTCTATCTCTATCTCTATCTCTATCTCTATCTCTCTTTTTATCTCTATCTCTATCTCTATCTCTATCTCTCTTTTTATCTCTATCTCTATCTCTATCTCTATCTCTCTTTTTATCTCTATCTCTATCTCTATCTCTATCTCTCTTTTTTTCTCTATCTCTATCTCTATCTCTATCTCTATCTCTCTTTTTTTCTCTATCTCTATCTCTTTTTTTTTCTCTATCTCTCTTTTTTTCTCTATCTATCGCTATCTCTCTTTTTTTCTCTATCTCTATCTCTATCTCTATCTCTATCTCTCTTTTTTTCTCTATCTCTATCTCTATCTCTATCTCTATCTCTCTTTTTTTCTCTATCTCTCTATCTATCTCTCTTTTTTTATCTTTCTCTATCTCTATCTCTATCTCTATCTATATATCTCTTTTTTTCTCTATCTCTATCTCTATCTCTATCTCTCTTTTTTTCTCTATCTCTATCTCTATCTCTATCTCTATCTCTATCTCTCTTTTTTTCTCTATCTCTATCTCTATCTCTATCTCTCTTTTTTTCTCTCTTTTTTTCTCTATCTCTATCTCTATCTCTCTTTTTTTCTCTATCTCTATCTCTATCTATCTCTATCTCTATCTCTCTTTCTCTGTCTCCTCTATCTCCTCATCTCTCTTTCCTCTATCTCTATCTCTCTCTCTATCTCTATCCTCTTTTCTCTATCTCTCTATCTATCTCTATCTGCCTGTCTCTAATCTCTTTTTCTCTATCTCTATCTCTATCTCTATCTCTTTTTCTCTATCTCTATCTCTATCTATCTCTATCTCTATCTCTCTTTCTCTGCTCTCTATCTCTATCTCTCTATCTCTCTGCACTATATCTCTATCTCTATCTCTATCTCTATCTCTATCTCTCTTTTTTCTCTATCTCTATCTCTATCTCTATCTCTATCTCTTTTTTCTCTATCTCTCTCTATCTCTTCTCTATCTCTATCTCTCTTTTTTCTATCTCTATCTCTATCTCTATCTCTTTTTTTCTCTATCTCTATCTCTATCTCTATCTCTATCTCTATCTCTATCTCTATCTCTCTTTTTTTCTCTATCTCTATCTCTATCTCTCTTTTTTTCTCTATCTCTATCTCTATCTCTATCTCTATCTCTATCTCTCTTTTTTTCTCTATCTCTATCTCTATCTCTATCTCTATCTCTCTTTTTTTCTCTATCTCTATCTCTATCTCTATCTCTATCTCTCTTTTTTTCTCTATCTCTATCTCTATCTCTATCTCTATCTCTCTCTTTTTCTCTATCTCTATCTCTTTCTCTATCTCTTTCTCTATCTCTTTCTCTCTCTATCTCTTTCTCTCTTTTTTTCTCTCTCTTTTTCTCTATCTCTTTCTCTCTTTTTTTCTCTCTCTTTTTCTCTATCTCTTTCTCTCTTTTTTTCTCTCTCTTTTTCTCTATCTCTTTCTCTATCTCTTTCTCTCTTTTTTTCTCTATCTCTTTCTCTATCTCTCTTTTTTTCTCTATCTCTATCTCTATCTCTATCTCTATCTCTCTTTTTTTCTCTATCTCTATCTCTATCTCTATCTCTCTTTTTTTCTCTATCTCTATCTCTATCTCTATCTCTATCTCTCTTTTTTTCTCTATCTCTATCTCTATCTCTATCTCTATCTCTATCTCTCTTTTTTTCTCTATCTCTATCTCTATCTCTATCTCTATCTCTCTTTTTTTCTATCTCTATCTCTATCTCTATCTCTTTTTTTCTCTCTCTTTTTTTCTCTCTTTTTTTCTCTCTCTTTTTCTCTCTTTTTCTCTCTCTTTTTTTCTCTATCTTTTTCTCTATCTCTTTCTCTTTTCTCTCTTTTTTTCTCTATCTTTTTCTCTCTCTTTTTCTCTCTTTTTTTCTCTATCTCTTTCTCTCTTTTTTTCTCTATCTCTTTCTCTCTTTTTTTCTCTATCTCTTTCTCTCTTTTTTTCTCTATCTTTTTCTCTATCTCTTTTTCTCTCTCTTTTTCTCTATCTCTTTTTCTCTCTCTTTTTCTCTATCTCTTTTTCTCTCTCTTTTTCTCTATCTCTTTTTCTCTCTCTTTTTCTCTATCTCTTTTTCTCTCTCTTTTTCTCTCTCTTTTTCTCTCTCTTTTTCTCTCTCTTTTTCTCTCTCTTTTTCTCTCTCTTTTTCTCTATCTCTTTTTCTCTCTCTTTTTCTCTCTCTTTTTCTCTCTCTTTTTCTCTCTCTTTTTCTCTCTCTTTTTCTCTCTCTTTTTCTCTCTCTTTTTCTCTCTCTTTTTCTCTCTCTTTTTCTCTCTCTTTTTCTCTCTCTCTTTTTCTCTCTCTTTTTTTTCTCTTTTTTTTTTCTCTCTTTTTTTTCTCTCTTTTTTTTCTCTCTTTTTTTTCTCTTTCTTCTCTTTTCTCTTTCTCTTTCTCTTTTCTTTCTCTCTTTCTCCTCTCTCTTTCTCCTCTCTCTTTCTTTCTTTTCTTTCTTTCTCTCTTTCTTTCTTTCTTTCCTTTCTTTCTTTTCTTTCTCCTCCTCCTCCTTCCTCCTCCTTTCCTTTCTCCTTTCTCCTTTCCTTTCTTTCTCCTTTCCCTTTTTCCTTTTCTTTCTTTCCTTTCCTTTTCTTTCCTTTCTTTCCTTTCCCCTCTTTCTTCTTTCTTTCTTTCTCCTTTTCTTTCTTTCTTTCTTTCTCTCTTTCTTTCTTTCTTTCTTTCTCTCTCTTTCTTTCTTTCCTCTCTTTCTTTCCTCTTCCTCTTTCTTTTCTTTCTCCTCTCTCTCTCTCTCTTCTTTCTTTCTTTCTCTCCTCTTTCTTTCCTCCTTTCCTCCTTTCTCTCTCTCCCTCTCTTTTCTCCTCCTCTTTCTTTCTTTCTTTCTTTCTTTTCTTTCTTTCTCTCTCTCCCTCCTCCCTTTATTTCTTTCTCTCTCCTCCTCTTTCTTTCTTTCTTCTCCTCCTCTTTCTTTCTCCTTCTTTCTTTCTCTCCTCTCTTCTTTCTTCTTCCTTTCTCTCCTCTCCCTCTCCTCTTTCTTTCTTTCTTTCTCCTCTATCCTCTTTCTCCTCTCCTCTTTCTCTTTCCTCCTCCTCTTCTCCTCTCTCCTCTCTCTCTTTCTTTCTTTCTCTCTTTCTTTCTTTCTTTCTTTCTTTCTTTCTTTCTTTCTCTTTACGATTTGGGGGCGCTGTCCCAACCCCTGGATCCGCCAATGACTTTACCTTCTTTGATTTTCTAAATTTAAGTAAAATGCACGTACATGTCAATATCAAGAAAGTTGTAGAATGCGTGATTGGGCTATGGTTAGTGCTTGCCAAGAAGGAGTATGACTTTCTATTATTTTTTCCTAAGGGTATATTCAGGGTATCTTGTCATTGCGTAATAAATAAATAACGTCTATGTTAGAGTAAAACATAAAAATAATAAATGTTTCGGGGCAAACATATATACAGGCCATGTAGATTTTGATGCGTTGGCAATACAATAATGCAAAAATACATTATTTTTGGAAAGCTGATCACTTTATGGTTTTGTACTAAGATACTTACCTGCTTTTGCTGTTCTGCTATTAACAGCATCAGTATATGGCCCAGTTCCTTCACTGGTGGTGGCTGCGACCTGGAAGCTATACTCAGTGAACGGTATCAAACCATCTATGGTTACTGATTGTTCTGAAGTGTCTGATTGTTGTATCATATTGTCGTCTACAGAACCTACTTGAGTCAGCTTATACGTGTACCCTATGATGATACCACCTCGGTCTCCGTATGGTGGCTCACTCCAGGAGAAACTCAGACTGCGTTGCATTACAGAGGTTGACATCAGTGCACTTGGGGAAGCAGCTGGAACTGAAGTAATCAGAAAGCAAAATACAACATCAGAATATGAGGTCTTAGAGCTGAATACATGACAGGTTGCAATATATTTAGGTCCTATTTTCTGGATCCAATTTTTGCAGATCCAAGGGGTCATGTGCCCACCTTTTTATTCGTTGTGCATGGACATATTGTTGTGTATACCCCTCTGTTTGGGGTGAGTGCCCCCTTGTTTGTAATCATGAAACCAGCCTTATTAGCCATTCCGGACCTGCCTGGCCCTTCTAATAATTATACAAAATAATAAATGGTTTGGGGAAAATACAGATTGTAAAAAAGTTCAAAGGCCATGTAGATTTTGATGCGCTGGCAATACAATAATGCAAAAATACATTATTTTTGGAAAGCTGATCACTTTATGGTTTTGTATAAGATGAGGGTTACCTGCTTCTGCTGTTGTCATAGTAACAGCATCAGTATATGGCCCAGTTCCTTCACTGTTGCTGGCTGCGACCTGGAAGCTATACTCAGTGAACGGTATCAAACCATCTATGATTACCGATTGTTCTGAAGTGTCTGGTTGTTGTATTATATTGTCGTCTACAGAACCTACTCGAGTCAGCTTATACGTGTACCCTATGATGATACCACCTCGGTCTCGGCATGGTGGCTCACTCCAGGAGAAACTCAGACTGTGTTGCATTACAGAGGTTGACATCAGTGCACTTGGGGAAGCAGTTGGAACTGAAACAATCAGAAAGAAGTCTTAAATGTGAATACATGACAGCTTGCAATATTGTCAGGTTGGACCCAATATATTTAGGTCCTATTTTCTGGATCCAATTTTTGCAGATCGACAAGGGTCATGTGCCCACCTTTTTATTTGTACTGCATAGACATATTGTTGTGTATGCTCATCTTTTTGGGGTGAGTGCCACCCCCCACCCCCACTTTGTAATAATGAACCAGCCTTATTCGCCATTCTGGGCCTACCTGCCCATTCTGGTTCGAGTTAAGAATTCTAGTTCGGGGGACGGTTGGTGTTCTGGCGTTATGACTAAATAAAGTGCATTGTCTGCGATGCGATTTTACGTGAAATAATTAATGGTGGCTGTAATGGGGGCGTGGTCCCTTTCTCAATGTAATTTGAAATGGGACACTTCAACCCACATACATGTAGATAAAGGGGTAGAAAGTCACTGGTGGACAAAATAGATGCCTAATTTAAAGAGATTGTACAAATTGTGTATTTTTAAACTACTTTAACGAGAATGGTTAGGCCTAATAGTAGATCAGTGGACAGAAATTAATTTAGGATTCGGTGCCAAATTTAAATTCGAGCACACAAATTATGGGAACAAATTTATTCAGTGTTTATAACATTTAAGGTTAACATTGTAAGTTTGGACAATTGTACTAATTTGGAAAGACAAATCCTTGGTATTTGGTCATGGTATTTATTGGATAATCTAGTAATTACCAATGTTGTACCTTCCTTTTAGGCCTAACGAGCATTTAAGGCAATATATTTACCTGATGGCTGGAGATCATACTTCGAAACCCGTACCTCACATAGAGTAAGAAACGCGTGTCTTGGGATATCGACGCTAACATACCGAGCAAGTACGGGTGGATCACAGGTAAATTCAATCCAATCTCTGGACAGGGCTTGATCACTGGTTACTGGATTACCGCACATTATGTTATCAGTAGGTGTATCACTCAGACCAGCCCGTACAACCGCATTCACTAAACGTAACTTGTTGTCTTTTAAATAATACATATAAGATTACTACGTTAGAAATATGTACATCGAAATGCCAGTTATTACATAAGATTTGTAGATGAGTCGTCTCGTCATTCGTAAATTTAGATTTTCATAAAAGGGTTCCATTTTAGTAATTAAAATTAAAATTTTGCCCTTTTAAAAACCACCATCTACAATCAGTACATGTACCGATTGATCTAGTTTTGGATGAGACATTCTATTCATAATTGTGGCAATACTTAAACTGATATAATTATTCCAGAAAGCGCTGATTGCAAAAGTTATTCATGTACACTATGCTCAGAAAATGATATTGTACCATTTTAACGGTCTTAAAAGCATATTTATTATTCCTATTTTCTGTTCAATTCAAGATTGATTCTTACTATTACCATTGGAATGCTGGTTATTAGCCTACATGATGTGTAGAAAAATCTTCTCATCATTACTAGAAGTAATTCTTCATAAAAGGATTCCATTGTATTAATTGGAATTTAAATATTGACGCTTTAAAATTAAGCCAAAGAGTACAATCATTAACATATATACCGGATCTTTATATTAGTTTTGGGTAAAGAATCCTATTCGTAATTGTGGCAATATACTTGATTTCATATTATTCCAGAAAGCGTTGATTTAAAAGGTCGTTATACATGTTTTTACTGCATAAAATAGCACGGCTAATAATATCGTACCATTTTAACGGTCTTGAAGCATTATTCTTAATTCATATTTTGTTTTCATTTTAGGGTTGATTCTTACGGTTTGTACTGTCTCTGTTCCGAATTCTGATTTTACCAAGACAGTAATCAGACTCCAGATCCACCTTCCACCATGGGTTCTGTTGGTAGGCTGAGATGAGAGAAAAACAAAGGAATATCTAAGTTTTCACCCCAAAAAATAATATTATTAAATGTTGAATTCGGTGGAATATTTAAATTCAGAAGAGCTTTTTCAAAAGTCGCGATTTCTGGCAATAACTTAACCTAAAATTTTCATTGGAGGTACTGGGGCACAGGCTTTCAGCAGGGGGACTCGTGCTCCTAATAGCACGCCACATGGCCATGAAAAATAATATGAAATAATCGCTAATCAGATTGTATATAACTTCTCTAAAAATATTGTTTGTATCTTTATGTTGTATAAAAGCTGTTTCCCCGTAACTTTCAGATTTTTGATATTTGAAACATCAACATTATTAAAAATGACTGGCAAATACCGTCATAATATACAATTGAGGCAATAATACACATGAGATGTGTACAAATATCAGTATCCCCACATATTTCTGATGGGGTGTTGATATACACCAACACAGATGTGACAATAGCCACGCCCACCTCAAATATTTATTTGGACACGTCTAATCGATTTCCACCAATATACCAAATCTATTCGGACTGCACGGGTTGTGCAGTACACAGCACGATGTGAATACTTTCACAATTGTCTGGAATGAAGACTAAGCCGCGCATGTGCAGCCCAGTTCAACTTCATTCTTAACTGGCGATATTCATTACCAGATACTCGATGTGAATACACAATTTGGACCTGTTTGTTTCGCACATATCCGGATCTCGATAACCAGAGATACTGAGTCATAACGGTTCAGACGTTTTACAGATCCAGTTCCTTATTTGCCGATCCTGCTCACACGGTGGATAATATAGATCCAAGATGGCGACGAACACAAATAAAACGAAGAAAATCATCACAGTAGGCTATTTATAGAATCAACATCAACATTTTAACAAGCTAATTATCTTTTCCAACGAACGATATCTTAAACAGTATGTTATATACACAACTCCATTTTGCCGGATTGATTCTGCCATGGGCACGGTTTAGCTGTAGTCTGGATTTGGATCCAGAAACGTTTCCGTTTGTTTTCGCAAATGCGCTATATCACACATTCAAGCCTTTTGCATATCAAATAAAACATAAAAGTACTCGAAGCTGCGTATCAGACATTTCATGGAGTGTTGAATGGAGTGTACACTTTTGGTATTAAAATTTCCCAATAACAAAATACTGAATTTAAATATAATATAATACACAGAACAAATCTCGTCTGATATGCTGTATTTTTAAAGAAAACTTGAAATTGACCACTGTCGTGATCAATTTTCAATATTATTAGCAAAGAAACAAATCTGAATGCATTTTCACAATTGTCTCGTTAATGACGCAACGAAATCAGCTTAAACTTGTACATATTTCTTCATTACTGTGAAGTATGGATGCATTAATAAATACAATATACCAATAGTATACAATCCCTTAAAACGAAAAATCCTCTAATATATTAAATGTATTTAGGTAAATACCTGTGTGGCTGCATTGAGGCTCAGCCAATTGTCCGTCTACAGCTTTAGATGCAGTCCAATCGTAATATGTAGAGCTTTGGCTGGTAGGCTTCCCAGTCAAAGTAAGGGCTTAAAGATTTGGAAAATATAAGGATGGTTATTGACATTACATTAAATTCATAAACAAAGACATATACCCAACTTCTATTCTTTAGTTCCTTCAAGTCACATTGCTCATTAAAGTCATATCCACAACTGTCAACATGACACATGCCTTTCTTAATCACGTCTCCAAAAAGCTGAACAGAGACAAGGCGGTAGGTCATTGTATTTTATTAACACATACATTTAATGAAAGGTGTGTGCCCCTTTGTTTGTAATCATGAACCAGCCTTATTCGCCATTCCGGACCTGCCTGGCCCTTCTAATATGCAAAATAATAAATGGTTTGGGGAAAATACAGATTGTAAAAAAGTTCAAAGGCCATGTAGATTTTGATGCGCTGGCAATACAATAATGCAAAAATACATTATTTTTGGAAAACTGATCACTTGATGGTTTTGTATAAGATGAGTGTTACCTGTTTCTGCTGTTCTCATAGTAACAGCATCAGTATATGGCCCAGTTCCTTCACTGGTGCTGGCTGCGACCTGGAAGCTATACTCAGTGAACGGTATCAAACCATCTATGGTTACCGATTGTTCTGAAGTGTCTGATTGTTGTATCATATTGTCGTCTACAGAACCTACTCGAGTCAGCTTATACGTGTACCCTATGATGATACCACCTCGGTCTCGGCATGGTGGCTCACTCCAGGAGAAACTCAGACTGCGTTGCATTACAGAGGTTGACATCAATTCACTTGGGGAAGCAGTTGGAACTGAAACAATCAGAAAGAAGTCTTAGATGTGAATACATGACAGGTTGCAATATCGTCAGGTTGGACCCAATATATTTTGGTCCTATTTTCTGGATCCAATTTTTGCAGATCGACAGAGGTCATGGGCCCACCTTTTTATTTGTACTGCACAGACATATTGTTGTGTATGCTCATCTTTTTGGGGTTAGTGCCACCCCCCCCCCCCCCCACTTTGTAATAATGAACCAGCCTTATTTGCCATTCTGGGGCTACCTGCCCCTTCTGGTTCTAGTTTAGAATTCTAGTTCGGGGGACGGTTGGTGTTCTGGCGTTATGACTAAATAAAGTGCATTGTCTGCGATGTGATTTTACGTGAAATAATTAATTCTGGTGGCTGTAATGGGGACGTGGTCCCTTTCTCAATGTAATTTGAAATGGGACACTTCCACCCACATACATGTAGATATAGGGGTAGAAAGTCACTGGTGGACAAAATAGATGTCTAATTTAAAGAGATTGTACAAAATGTGTATTTTTAAACTACTTTAACGAGAATGGTTAGGCCAAATAGTAGATCAGTGTACAGAAATAAATTTAGGATACGGTGCCAAATTTAAATTCGAGCACACAAATTATGGGAACAAATTTATTCAGTGTTTATAACATTCATGGTTAACATTGTAAGTTTGGACAATTGTACTAATGTGGAAAGACAAATCCTTGGTATTTGGTCATGGTATTTATTGGATAATCTAGTAATTACCAATGTTGTACCTTCCCTTTAGTCCTAACGAGGATTTAAGGCAATATATTTACCTGATGGCTGGAGATCATACTTCGATACCTGTACCTCACATAGAGTAAGAAACGCGTGTCTTGGGATATCGACGCTAACATACCGAGCAAGTACGGGTGGATAACAAGTAAATTCAATCCAATCTCTGGACAAGGCTTGACCACTGTTTACTGGATCACCGCACATTATGTTATCAGTAGGTGTATCACTCAGACCAGCCCGTACAACCGCATTCACTAAACGTAACTCGTTGTCTTTTAAATAATACATATAAGATTACTACGTTAGAAATATGTACATCGAAATGCCAGTTATTACATAAGATTTGTAGATGAGTCGTCTCGTCATTAGTAAATTTAGATTTTCATAAAAGGGTTCCATTTTAGTAATTAAAATTAAAATTTTGCCCTTTTAAAAACCACCATCTACAATCAGTACATGTACCGATTGATCTAGTTTTGGATGAGACATTCTATTCATAATTGTGACAATACTTAAACTCATATAATTATTCCAGAAAGCGCTGATTGCAAAAGTTATTCATGTACACTATGCTCAGAAAATGATATTGTACCATTTTAACGGTCTTAAAAGCATATTTATTATTCCTATTTTCTGTTCAATTCAAGATTGATTCTTACTATTACCATTGGAATGCTGGTTATTAGCCTACATGATGTGTAGAAAAATCTTCTCATCATTACTAGAAGTAATTCTTCATAAAAGGATTCCATTGTATTAATTGGAATTTAAATATTGACGCTTTAAAATTAAGCCAAAGAGTACAATCATTAACATATACTACTGGAATAAAGTAACTGTGCATCATTTGAAGTTATGCTATTTTTTAATGAAAAAAGATAATACAATGATTTGTGGTGTTCTGTTAAATCACTGTTTAACTGTTAACAGGATAATCTCGAAATCTGTATGCTTGGACACTAGGCTTCGTGACACGTCCTTGAAGAGATGTGGTGTCAAAAGTCAGTTCACAAACTCAGTATCGTGTGTGTCCACCATTGGCGTTGATGCAGGCTTGACAACGACGACGCATAGACGACACTAAGCGATTGAAGAAAGCTTGGGGAATGTTGTTCCATGTCTGAACCAACGCTTGTCCCAATTCAGCTAACGTCAATGGCTGATTCTGGGCTTGACGTAAACGTCGCTCCATTTCATCCCAAGCGTGCTCGATAGGGGACAGGTCCGGAGAAACAGCTGGCCAGGGGAGTACCGGAATGTTCTGCTGTCTCAGGAAATCTGTCACAACACGAGCGACATGTGGACGGGCATTATCTTGCTGAAGCGTGATGTTACGTCCTTGTCTTTGAATGAACGCTTGCACATGAGGCCCAATGATCTCGTCCCTGTATCTCAGACCTGTCAGATTGCCATTGACAATGACAAGTTGTGTCCGCCCATGAGATGTGATGCCTCCCCATACCATAACGCTGCCGCCACTAAACGCTCGACGTTGATCAACGCACGCGTCGGCATACCGTTCACCTGGACGTCTGTACACCCTTGCCCTGCCATCTGAGCCGTCCAGATGAAATCTCGACTCGTCAGTGAACAGAACACCATCCCAATCTTGTCTCCTGTACCGTAGATGCTGTCTGCACCAGGCAAGACGTGCCTGTCGGTGACGTTGGAGCAAAACTGGACGTATTGCAGGCCGTCTGGGCCGGATGTTGTGCTCCCTCAGTCGGTTCCGTACAGTCCTGGAACTGATACGACGTAAGCCAGGAATGGTTCGAGCAGTCAAACTGGCAGTCTGGAATCGATTCCTTAGATGGGTCAGCCGAATATGGTTGTCTTGCTGACGTGACGTCACGCGTGGACGGCCGGTCCGAGGCAAATCTCGCGTGTTCGCATTCTGTTGAAAACGTCTCCATAGCGATGATATTGTGTTTCGATGGACACCAAAATGTCTTGCCACTTCATTTTGGGCCATTCCAGCATACCCACGGCGCGGAGACGCTGATTTTCTGTAAGCCGGGGCATGACGTACGCACAGTTTAGGTTCAAATGAACGTGTTTTTCAAAACCTTTAGAGGCTAGAGAATAATCAACCATTGTTCAATTTTCAAAATCAGGTGTGTGACCTTCATGTGTCCAACATCATGCAAAACGTGAGTAAGTTCATTGTGCACAAAGTGCACGTGGCACGCGCGATACGTGACATCAAATTTAATGCAAAATGCTTTGCTGAATGTTTATTTACGGTTATGTTTTTAACTTTTCAAACATCTTTTACTTTATGAAATTTTATGTAATGCACAGTTACTTTTTTCCGTTAGTATATATACCGGATCTTTATATTAGTTTTGGATAAAGAATCCTATTCGTAATTGTGGCAATATACTTGATTTCATATTATTCCAGAAAGCTTTGATTTAAAAGGTCGTTATACATTTTAACGGTCTTGAAGCATTATTCTTAATTCATATTTTCTTTTCATTTTAGGGTTGATTCTTACGGTTTGTACTGTCTCTGTTCCGAATCATGATTTTACCAAGACAGTAATCAGACTCCAGATCCACCTTCCACCATGGGTTCTGTTGGTAGGCTGAGATGAGAGAAAAACAAAGGATTTATAGAATATCTAAGTTTTCACCCCAAAAAATAATATTATTAAATGTTGAATTCGGTGGAATATTTAAATTCAGAAAAGCTTTTTCAAAAGTCGCGATTTCTGGCAATAACTTAACCTAAAATTGTCATTGGAGGTACTGGGGCACAGCCTTTCAGCAGGGGGACTCGTGCTCCTAGTAGCACGCCACATGGCCATGAAAAATAATATGAAATAATCGCTAATCAGATTGTATATAACACCTCTAAAAATATTGTTTGTATCTTTGTTGTATAAAAGCTGTTTCCCCGTAACTTTCAGATTTTTGATATTTGAAACATCAACATTATTAAAAATGACTGGCAAATACCGTCATAATATACAATTGAGGCAATAATACACATGAGATGTGTACACATATCAGTATCCCCACATATTTCTGATGGGGTGTTGATATACACCAACACAGATGTGACAATAGCCCCGCCCACCTCAAATATTTATTTGGACACGTCTAATCGATTTCCACTAATATACCAAATCTATTCGCACTGCATGGGTTGTGCAGTACACAGCGCGATGTGAATACTTTCACAATTGTCTGGAATGAAGACTAAGCCACGCATGTGCAGCCCAGTTCAACTTCATTCTTAACTGGCGATATTCATTGCCAGATATTCGATGTGAATACAAAATTTGGACCTGTTTGTTTCGCACATATCCGGATCTCGATAACCAGAGATACTGAGTCATTACGGTTCAGTTCCTTATTTGCCGATCCTGCTCACACGGTGGATAATATAGATCCAAGATGGCGACGAACACAAATAAAAAGAAGAAAATCATCACAGTAGGCTATTTATAGAATCAACATCAACATTTTAACAAGCTAATTATCTTTTCCAACGAACGATATCTTAAACAGTATGTTACATAAACAACTCCATTTTGCCGGATTGATTCTGCCATGGGCACGGTTCAGCTGTAGTCTGGATTTGGATCCAGAAACGTTTCCGTTTGTTTTCGCAAATGCGCTATATCACACATTCAAGCCTTTTGCATATCAAATAAAACATAAAAGTACTCGAAGCTGCGTATCAGACATTTCATGGAGTGTTAAATGAAGTGTACACTTTTGGTGTTAACATTTCCCAATAACAAAATACTGAATTTAAATATAATATAATACACAGAACAAATCTCGTCTGATATGCTGTATTTTTAAAGAAAACTTGAAATTGACCACTGTCGTGATAAATTTTCAATATTATTAGCATAGAAACAAATCTGAATGCATTTTCACAATTGTCTCGTTAATGACGCAACGAAATCAGCTTAAACTTGTACATATTTCTTCATTACTGTGAAGTATGGATGCATTAATAAATACAATATACCAATAGTATACAATCCCTTAAAACGAAAAATCCTCTAATATATTAAATGTATTTAGGTAAATACCTGTGTGGCTGCATTGAGGCTCAGCCAATTGTCCGTCTACAGCTCTAGAGGCAATCCAATCGTCATATCTAGAGCTTTGGCTGGTAGGCTTCCCAGTCAAAGTAAGGGCTTAAGATTTGGAAATATAAGGATGGTTATTGACATTACATTAAATTCATAAACAAAGACATATACCCAGCTTCTATTCGTTAGTTCCTTTAAGTCACATTGCTCATTAAAGTCATATCCACAACTGTCAACATGACACGTGTCTTTCTTAATCACGTCTCCAAGAAGCTGAATAGAGACAAGGCGGTAGGTCATTGCATTTTATTAACACATACATTTAATGAAAGGTGTGTGATTTCCGAATGTAGGCCTATGTCCAGGCCCATACAGGTGTCATTGGTAATCATGCATAACAATATTAATACTAAATACATACGTTCAATGAAAAGGTGTGTGTTTATTTTATTTGTATTTTTATTTTATTACATTTTACACTGGCAATCAGATTAAATATAAAACCAAACCCTAATAAACGAAAAATACACAAAAATTCATGTTAAACAAAGCCAGTGAGTGGTAAGATAGAACAGGTGACCAGCACCTCTGCAAGGCCATCCTACCACAAGAAACCCACTAAACATTATATACCTCTTTACACCCCCCATCCCCCCGCCTCCGTTACACTACTGGAGGGCCGGCCGCTGAAGGAAGTTTGGACGGAAAAGACAACATTAAGCAACAAATTAATTACGCCGACAGAGAGAGCAATGGCAAAAAGACATCCAAGTACAAATATTATCTACCGAAAACTGGAAGCAAATTTGGTTCTATAAAACTGAGACACTTGAGATTTAAACGACGAAAGTGAAATGTCATATCTTGCTGCCAAAGGAAGTTGATTCCAGATTGGAACAATCCGCTGAAAATAAAAAGAATTCTGTGATTCAGTTTAATACCTAGGAACAGTTAACATATAAGGATCAGAAGAAAGTCTAGTGTTAGGACGGCAGTGAGTTACATTAAAACTAACATAACAATCAATATCAAAATGTGTACCTTTACAATTAAAAAAATATGTAAGATCACCAATTTCTCTTCTAAAAGACAACGGTAAAATGTCAAGACGATCCAATCGTGAATTATAGTCTTCCTCAGGATAATGCAGGATAAATTTTGTAGCCCGTCTTTGAACACCTTCAATTAATCTAATGTTGCGTTTTGAAGTTCCACTCCACACAGATCTACAATATTCAAGGTTACTTCTAATCAAAGAAAAATAAAGCGTTTTTGAAACTCGAACAAGAGCTTCATAGCCAATAGTACGTTTTATCAACCCCATCATCTTATTACATTTGCCAACAATTCTATTAACATGATCATTCCAAACAAAACCCGAGGAAATATCCACACCAAGATCCCAAACGGAATCAACCCGTTCGAGAGAAATATTGTTTAATTTGTAATCAAAATTTACTAATTGTTTACAACTAGATATGGAAATAATTTGGCACTTCGAAATATTAAAATGCAAATCCCACTCAACACTCCAAGAATACAGGGAATCAATATCCTTCTGTAATAATTTACAGTCAGATATATTCTTAACGGAATTAAAACACTTTGAATCGTCAGCAAACAGTGCTACTGTAGAATTTTGGACAGTGCTGGGCATGTCGTTTATATACAGAAGAAACAATAACGGCCCCAATATGGAACCCTGTGGCACGCCTGACACAACCGGCAGCCAATCAGAGTTACATCCTTCGACAACCACCCTTTGTTGACGATTATTCAAGTAAGACGATTAAACCAACCAATCCGAATGAATACCAAAAGACTGTAATTTGTGAAGAAACACTATCAAAAGCTTTGGAAAAATCAAGATAAATCATATCAACTTGTCCAGCACTGTCCAAAACACAACTGAATTCTTGTAATACTCTTAAGAGGTGTGAAACCGTAGACCGACCTTTAACAAACCCATGTTGGAGGTTGTATATATCATCCCGAACAACTGGAAAAATAGCATTAAAAACAACCCTTTCCATAACCTTGGCACATACACCGAGTAAAGACACTGGCCTATAATTTTCAACTTTATCTTTGTGCGATTTTTTAAAAACTGGAACAACATTTGCTCTTAGCTAATCACTGGGTAATACTTGAGTTCTAAGAGACAAGTTAAAATATGACACAAAGGAGAAATAATCTGATGAGCACATTCTTTTAACACTCGAGGGGATAACCCGTCAGGACCAACTGCTTTAGTTATGTCTAAATGATTAAGGATGTCTAAAACTTCACTCTCATGAACAGATATTGACCCCAATTCAGCATGTTTATAAACAGGAATATCAGGTAAGAAATCATAATCCTTTGGTTGGGTCAAAACGGAGTAAATTATTATTAAACAAAGTAGCTTTATCTTCAGCATTAGTAGCAGTTTGACCAATACCATTTTTTACCGTGTTGGGTAATGATTTAGTTTTAGTTTTTTGCCTAAAAAATGACCAAAATCTCTTAGGGTTGTCCACAAGAGTTGACCCAAGATTATTCAAATACTGCTTATACTTATAAGACAAAATATTCTTAAAACTGTTAAGCAGCTTTCGAAAAGCTGTCCAGTGTTTTAGCCTTCCTCCAGGCCGATTTATTTTTTATTTTGAGCATGTCGGACTTCTGCATCTATCCACCCAGGAGCTGTGGGATCCTGAATTTTTTTATTTTAGGAACAAATCTATCCAATACACTCAGAAATATATCAACAAAATTAGACCAGGCCACATTCACGTCATCAGCATCATAAATAGTATGAAAATCAGTACTTTCCGAATGTATGTGTAATCACTATCCCATAACAACGAGTACAGGACCATAAAGGTGTCATTTGTAATAATCCATAACAATAATTATGAGGTAAGGTCTGTGTGCATGGACAGTTTCAAGAAATAAAATAGTAAGCCGACATGTGAAAGGTTCAGTCTAGAAAGACGTCTGACAGTATTCATAGGCTCCTACCTCAGAGGGTTGTACATTGGAGGCAATCTGAGGTGTGGAGGATATGATGATTAGCACTGGTAATATGGGGGTAGAGAGGGATAATATGTGACAACAAGAGGAATCTTCTTATTGGCACAGTCTCGGGTTTTGGGCTTTTCAGAAAGAACTGATAGTCTGGATATCGAATTCGTTAAAAGTAACTATGATGTTCCAGGTCTCTATAGCCTGAAGACCTCGAGAAAGAAGACAATGAACGCGGCACGTTGAAAATGGTCAGTTCAGGAACGATGAAAAGAAAGAAACTGAAGCAAATGAAAATATAAAAATAACTTGAGTTCATGTGTTTATTGGAACAGGTCAGATCAGGTGATTTAAAGGTCATATATATGACCTCATGATCATACAAAATTTACGTTAATACCTGCTTTCGGTCAATTTCTGAGATTGGAAAATAATCCCTTTTTAACATTTCTGCTGGGGGCGCTCTGAACTTTGATGACGTCATCAAACATATTTTTCGAAATGATAAGACGTCACTATAGTCACTTTATTCACAGTCATATATAAATTTCCTGTGTTTTTTCAGATAGAAAATTATTATTTTTCTAAACCTGTCGCCAGAGGGCGCTGTAACAGGTCAATAGTAATTTCGTCCACTGAAAGCATGTTCAAATACCATATTATGGACCCTATAAAAGTCCTTCAGAATATTTTTTCACGAAATGTCACACAATTCAAGATATGTAAGATGATGCAAAGATTGTCTAAATATCTTTTGTGGTTCATGAGATATTATTTTTTGAAATATTAAAATTGAATTTTAGTGTATTTTGATATCTGATGACGTCACCATGACGTCGCAACTTTGCCTGAAACTATGCACACGGAGAAGAAGTAAACTAGAGCTCGTGTTTATTTGAACAAACACATGGTGTTCGTGTCAACATCCGGTTCAATCAAATTATCATCGATGACGTCAATCATATTTTACAAAGGAGTATCCTCTTTTATTATAACAATATCAATTTCATATTCAAAAAATCACTTTTGCGTTAGAATGTGTTGAATTTGAACTTGAATTTGTGTACAGGGGGTGGCTCAATTGCTCAATGTTCCAACCCCCAAACTCAGGAGAAGAAAAAATAAACACGTGCGAAGCTAAAAAATTAAACTGGGCGGTTGTTGCGTGTTTTCCATTTCAGGAATTTCGCCCCTAGTTAATTCATCAGCAGAAAAATATTGCATGCACATAGAATTTTAGGCATTGCGGGTAAAACTTTTACAGATTGCTGGGAAATAAAGTACGGATGCACATAGGTAAAACAAGTGCACGTGTTTACTGTTGCATCAACACCGTCGCGTCGGCGTGAAGTCATCGTTGACCACGTACGTCGCACGGACGTAACCCCCGGCGTGGTCTGGACACACGGAAACAAACCCAGTCGGGACGGATAGCTTGATATTTTTTGGTCGGAAATATACATGTAAACGTTATTTCGGGAATAGTTTGTGAATATTATTTCAATTTTTTTTATAAACCTTCGTTGGATTCGGGAATGAAACAAAATGTACGTCGGGATTTTTTGTTTTGGAATTTCGCGAACATCCACCAACTACACATGAAGCTGGCATACTGGCCACGAAGTATAACACAACATCGATGTTCAAATTGTAACAAAAACACTCAAACTTCGCAAAATAAAGCGAATGTTGTCATTATGGTGACAAAGAAATAGAACAAGCGTACACATAAAACAACGCGGTTCTGATTGTGTGTAGTTTACGAATAGTGTGTCACAGTGCAATTCACACACAGAGCGTTGTTCTAAATGTGACGTAACTCAGGGGTCAACTGCCTCAATTGAATACAAACAAAGACACAAAGCCAACATTTTGAGTCGTTTTTTTATTGCCGAATCAAACGTTTTTAAATGAAATCAAAGAGGAATTAGTATAAATGAGTTCTAATCTGTAATAAAAAAGTATAAATAGGTCTAAAAAAGCATCTTTAGAGTTCCTCTTTAAGCCCCTATCATGTCAAATTCAGCTGGGAATTCTTAGCATTTCGGGTGGGAGGGGATTACACAAACCTCCATTACTCTGGCGTGCTTTGACTAAAATTAATAAAACTTGACACATTAAATGTTAATGTATATGTTGTCAGGATAGCATCATTGGTTGCCATAGAAACTACCTTTAGAGGGCGCTGTATTTGGATGAAGATTAAGCGCAAATGAATAAATGTTAAAGGTATTTCTTATGTTTAACTATTGTAGTACACTATATGGATAATGTATAATTAAGTTTTAACTGGATATGATATGTTAACTCTAGTGTAAGAAAAACAAAGGATAAATTTAAAAATGTTGGGTTACGTTGTCTGTGGAGATCAATGTTAACGCCCCTATCGGCCCCTTGTTCAGCCAAAAATTTTTATCATATGGGGTGGGAGGGATTAAACAAACCTCTATTACTCCGGCATGCTTTGACATTCATAAAATTTGGTTCATGTATATGTTGTCAAGATGACATTGGTTTTGATGGAAACCTCTTTTGTGTTGTACAACATGTTCTGGTTCATTGCTGACCAAGTCCTTGTCTGTAAGAAGAAGCTTCCTGTTTGAGATGGCGAGTCCACCTTTACAAGGAAGCTGCATCCACCTTTTGAAGGAAGCATCATTGCAGACCCAGGTTGTATGGGAGCACCAAATCAATATGTTGGAGTTATGAAACCTTCTGAAAGGGACTCCTGAAAGGATGCAGTATCCTCACAATGTCAGACAATACAACAGTGTTGGAATATAGGCCAGCACTGCAGCACTTCTTCCGCATCCCATCCCAAAATGTGGCTTCCCCTAACATGGGGACTGCTGTGTGATGTATGAGCTGAGGCATCTGCCTGTCAACAATTCATCTGCCATCCAAACTCAGTGATCCAATGGAAGGTCACTCCAGCCTGCTTTTAGGCACAGGAAATCATCAACCGGCTTGAAAGGGTTCACATGGGCTATATGGTTGTCTCCAAACATAAATGTATTTCATCCGCAGATGTTCCATTCAAATGCGATCTTAGATTCACTGCTTAGTGGATTGATTCAATGCAGCCTGCCTGTGGGGCTCTGTAGGCTGTATACCTCTTATAGGGGTGCGTCAAAGGCACCCGGTGACTGTACATAGGGGTATTGTTCCGGCTCCTGTCCACCACAGGAGTATGTTTGCTACTGCACCACACAGAAGAGCAGAATTCAGCAGAAATGTAAACAAAACTATATTGAAAGTGCATAGCATGGCACTGGCTCTCGTAGTTCTGGCCATACAGCACAAGCTGGCACAAGCTGGACAAAAACCAGGACAAACCGGCACTGGCTGGCATAGACTAATGAAGGTGAACAAACCAATGAAGTAATCTATGGACACCTATGGATAAAATGAATTAAGGCTCAGGACTTTTCAAAACTCCTCCAAAAGGATATGGTGATCCCGGAGTGCCTTCATTGTGTTGTATGGCAAGAACTACATGTAGCAGACCCAATGTTATCCTACACACTTTCAATATAGTTTCTGTGTACATTTCTGCTGAATTCTGCTCTTCTGTGTAGTGCAGTAGCAAACATACTCCTGTGGTGGACAGGAGCCTGAACAATACCTTGCACACAGTAACCGGGTGCCTTCGACCCACCCCTAGAATAAGTACTCAGCCTACACAGCCTCGCAGGAAAGCTGACTAATCAAGGTGATGAATTGAGCACATCTGTAGGCAAAGTCTGTGGATAAAATACATTCATATTTGGAGAGAACCATATAGTCCATGTGAACCCTTTCAAGCCGGTTGATTATTTCCTATGCCTAAAACCAGGCCGGAGTGACCTTCCATTGGATAAATAACCCTTCCCGAAAATAAAACGTGTGCCACTGAGTTTGGATGGCAGATGAATTGCTGACAGGCAGATGCCTTGGCTCATACATCTCAGCAGTCCCCACATTTCGGAACAAGTGCCAACACTGTTTGACTTTGCAAGGTTAATGTATCCTTTCAGGAAGTTTCATATTGATTTGGTGCTCCCATTCAGCCTGGAATGAGGCTTCCTTGTAAAGGTGGACTCACCATCCCAAACAGGAAGCTCTTCTTACAGACAAAGACCTAATCAGCGATGAACCAGAACATGTAGTACAACATAGAAGTTTCCGTGGAAACCAATCATCTTGACAACATATACATGAACAGTACATGTGCCAAATTTTATGAATGTAAGCCAAAACATGCCGGAGTAATGGAGGTTTGTTTAATCCCTCCCACCCCATATGCTAAGGATTATTGGCTCAACAAGGACCCGATAGGGGCTTTAACACAGATCTCCAGAGACAACTTAATCCAAGATTTTCAAATTTATCCTTTTTTCTTACACTAGAGTTGACATATCATATCCAGTTAAAAATTAATGATACATTATCCCTATAGTGTACTACAATGGCTAAAAATAAGAAATATATTAACCATTTGCGCATATTTATCAAAATAGAGGTAGTTTCCATGACAACCAATAACATCATCTTGACGACTTGTGAATGAACATTTATTGTGCCAAGTTTGATTAATGAAGGTCAAAGCATGTTTGAGAAATAAAGGATTATTCAATATGTAGTAATATGGACGTCCAACTAAGCTTAATACCAGGGGACTAAAAAGTGCCCCCAGAGAAAAAAAATCCAAAAAACTTCTAAGTAAACACATTTGTGTGGTTACATTAGACATAGACAAACCCATTTAAGGCATAAATTTATTATTTTTTTGTTCTTGGTGGCAACAATAAAAACTAAATGATTTATAATGTGATATTTTTCTGAAAATCTCTATAATTAAAATATGCATAATATACCTGCAATTATAGCGCCCTCTACCGGTCGTATTTACGAGAACCGATTACGTCATCATGACGACATATGACTGAACATTAATTGTACCAAGTTACATGATAATAGGTGAAGGCATGATGGAGTAATGGCGCGATGTTTGATCTTCTTCCACCCCTAGTGCTAAGAATTATCAGCATAAGTGGGCCAGAACAGATAGTGCAACCCAACATTTTCAATGTTAACATCTTTTTTCGTGTTTAGGACATCCAAAGGAACACAAAAATAATATCGGTGGCGGTGGGTTATGGGGGGTGCACGGTAGACCCCTCCAGCCCACAGACTACAATAGTGTGTTTACAATAGAGAAATTCATGTGAATAATCATCTACTATCTTTATTTCACATGGAGCCAATTGTACAACGGTGGTGTACACCAAATGTGCACCACTCTTGTGACTACACCAAAAATAGACCAACAAATCTTAGCCAAATACATGCATACACCAAACTGCACCACAAAACCTTTTGTTCAGAGATTAATGCCCTTTTATCTTTTTTTGGTCAGAAATGGTCCAGTCCTATGCGCATGACTAAACAGGGAAAAGGCAAAATGGCCGTCGTAAAATATTAACGCTTGTCAAGTTAAAATTTAAAAATGTTCATGGTAAAAAAGACTTTTAGAAATTCCCCGAAAATATTTATATATCACATAAACGCTTCCTGTAGGTATTTGGCCATATTTCATAATTTGTTGTCGGCTATTGTCTACTCGTTGTCATCGTAGAAAAACCCTTGACGCCTTGAGATGTACACACTGACGCCGAATCCAGGCCTTGACGTTGCGAATCCAGTCCTTGACGCCTTTTTAGTATGACCGATTCAGATTGTTCGTTTTAGCATGTTTATAGGACCATCTTCAAGGGTACTCTTTCTGATAAATTTATTTGCAATAATTTCATTTGTTGTACTGATGTGAGGGGCCTAGTTTATGCATATGTTTCTAAGAAATGTTGATCAAATTGGTTCAGTTGTGTAACTGGTTGGATGACTTCCAGTGGCGTAACTATGTGGTTGGGTGGGGGCACGGGGGGAACGGGCCCCCAGCTGAGATCTGTGGTCGCAGGGTGCCCCTATTCAGAATTTTGGAAAAATAGGTCCCCTTTTGAGGCTGCAGGATATAAAATAATAATAATAATAATAATAATAATAATGTGTGGACTTATATAGCGCACGTATCCACCAACTGAGTGGTGCTCAAGGCGCATATTATTACCCCTGCTCATAAGGCTTATAAATCATTCCTGAAACCATCTCAGCTCCCTGGGGAGTATACAGCTCAATTGCTGCCATTACAGCGCATATAGGGCTAATCAACCAACTCTGCCCTCACAGGTACCCATTTAACCCCTGGGTGGAGAGAAGCAATTATGGTTAAGTGTCTTGGTCAAGGACACAAGTGTCACGGCCGGGATTCGAACCCACATTCTGCTGCTAACACTAGAACTTGAGTCCGGTAAGCTAGACCGCTCGGCCACGAGTTCAAATATTGCGCATCAAACAAGTACACGAAGGATGAAGGCCATGAGCTTTACAAATATTGAGAAATAAATCAATTCAACTCAAGTTTCAACGTGTTTGCACAAAATGTTTAAAACATGAGAAGCAAAGTTCCTCGATCGTCGAGAGTTCCACATGCACGTAGGTAGGATGTCAAATGTGGTCATCATAAGTACAGTGGGCTGTTATTGCAGCACAGATGTCAAATGTGGTCATCATAAGTACAGTGGGCTGTTATTGCAGCACGGATGTCAAATGTGGTCATCATAAGTACAGTGGGCTGTTATTGCAGCACTGTACACAGATCACATCAACGTACTACAACATACTACTTTTTTGGGGCAGCCTATTGTATGCCATTGCAATATCTGCTTGTCTGCCAAAAAATACTGGTTGGTTAAGCATTGGGGCGGGGTCAAATTTACCCCCCAAAATATCCCCACCGCACATCATATGTATCAGTGTTGGAGCAAAGGCTTTGACCCTCATGGCCAAGGCTTTGACCCTCAAGCCTTAAGGCTAAGGCCAAGGCTTAACCCTCATGTCCAAGGCCAAGGCCAAGGCCCTCTAGTATAAAATTACTACGAATATAAACATGTCACATCATAACGAATCGCTCAAAGTAAGAATAAAAACTTCACGTACAAATATATGACTGAGTAGAAGTTCAGGTCTTCGTGGATACCATTTAAATATAACAAAAAGAATGGTTTGCTTCCATACTGATGCACATTAACAAAAGATATAACAAAAGTATAACAAAAGGGGGATCTAAGAACGGCTGATTTTAACTGATGTTACCTCGTTATTATGTAACATGGAAGTAATTTTATTTTCTGGGCCATCATGGTTAGAAATATTAGCATTACCTAAAACAGACCAGACTATATTCACCCAGAATTTGTAAAAAATCTTGGACCAAAATCCACTGAATGTCTTCGAGATTACTTCAGCACCTGTATCAAAGTTCAGAAAATCCCAAAAATATGGAGACATGCTAAAGTAATGGGAATTCTCAAACCGGACAAGGCCGCCGAAGACCCGGGCAGCTACCGTCCAATAAGCCTACTGTGCATAATCTACAAAGTGATGGAGAGACTAATATACAATCGTATCCAACCCATTGTGGATCCTCAACTCCCACCTGAGCAGGCCGTCTTCCGTACAGGACGCTGTACAACAGACCAAGTAATACTCCTCACAGAAGACATAGAGGACAACTTCCAAAAAGGTCTCAAAAACGGTGCTGTACTGGTCGATCTATCAGCAGCATATGACACGGTATGGCATAAAGGTCTTGCCCTAAAACTACACAAAATCATACCTGATAAAACCTTAGTAAACTTTCTCATGACAATGATCACCTGCAGAAGCTTTACAATGACGGTTGGCGAAGAAACCAGTAAAAATGCTTCCTGAAAAACGGGATCCCGCAGGGCTCAGTGCTCGCACCGATTTAATTCAACATTTACACCGCTGACCTACCAACCACTGTCTCAAAGAAATACATCTACGCAGATGACAAAGCACTCCTAACCTCTGCCAAAAACTTTAACAAGCTTGAAACAACACTTGGCACCGATATGGAATCCTTAAGCCGTTACTTCAAAAACTGGAGACTCCGACTTAACATCACCAAAACTGTTTAGCAACTAGACTGGCTAACTACAAAATCAAAGTCGTTTGCAATGGCACAACCATCCCGTATGATGATTTCCCCAAGTATCTTGGTGTTACTTTGGACAGATCTCTAACATACAAAAGCCATCTCACACAGCTCGCACAGAAAGCCAACGCTCGCAACTGTCTCATTAGACAACTAGTAGGCCTTTCCTGGGGCGCAGACTACAACGTTCTTCGAATCTCAGCAATAGCTTTAGTATACTCTGTTGCAGAGTACTGTGCACCGGTATGGGCAAGGAGCACCCACACCAGCAAGATTGACGTAGCCCTTAACAACACCATGTGCATCATCTCAGGATGTATCAGATCAACTCCCACTCAATACCTTCCAGTAGTCAGTGGAATTGCTCCTTATGAAGTGAGACGACAGCAGCAATACCTTGCTCTTGCGCGACGTGCCGCTGGGTGTGACTCCCGTCTGCTTCATCAACTGTTGACAAACACCAATCAAAAACCCCCACCACAACTGCGACTGCCATCAAGAAATCCTTTCCATCAACAAGCTCACAAACTGCTAGAAATTAGCACCGGATCGCACCCAAAGACTTGGGCACTAAACACGTGGCGGAATATGTGGCAGAATCAGAATCCAGGACGTGGATATTTAACTACATTTCGCCACTGCTGGGTCAAACAAACTTAACAGACTAAGAACTGGCCGATTTGGACATAACATGCTCATGGGACTACGTGACAACGCTAAATGTACCTGTGGTCATGATGACCAGACTGTACATCACATCGTTCATGACTGTATTATTTACAGATGTGATGGAAATTTAACTGAACTCGACCAGTCTGCATTAAACTGGATCCATAACCTAACCTTGTCATGTTAACTTTGTATGAACCATACGATAAATAAATAAATAAAGCAGTCCACAGCACAAATCAGATGATGTTCTATCTACCCCATATAACTGTATGCAAGTTAAGTATAAGTATATCTCCCTGTCCCCACAAGTACAAGTATAAAGAAAATTATTATAGCTTTGTTGTGGAGGAACAGCAAAATGTACTATCATGGTAACAAAATGTGATGCTGTAAAAGTGAAAGTGTGTCAACACACAAATCTAGGGTGTTTTCCCTCCTCCATGGTAAAACATGATTAAATTAGATACTGCAGACTTTGCAGACAGCTGACTCCAAGTTGTATGTTTGTAGAAAAGCAAAATTTCAAACAAATTTACCTGAAAAATTCAAAAATCGATGGGCCTTGAAGAGCAAGGCCCTACAGTTGCAAGGCTTTGACCCTCAAGGCCAAGGCCAAGGCCAAAGCTTTTGCCCTCAAGCCTTAAGGCTAAGGCCAAGGCCCTAAAATCAAGCCTTAAGGCAGCCTTAAGGCCAAGGCTCAGCATCAAGGCACTACATCACTGATATGTATGTAGTTCGGCTCTATGTGTTTCCCCATGATCGATTGAGTATCTGGGAAATGATCTAGGGATAATAAATTGGTATTTAAGGTCCTCCTTACCCCCTCGGTCTCCCTCCCCTGCCCACCCCTGCATCCCACACCTCCCCCCAAAATAAACAAAAACTAAACATAATAATGTAACGCAAATGAGCTATGGCTTGCGCATGGCGAGGGCGAACTAAGGAGGGCGGTGGAGTATTTGGTGCTGTGGGCATGCAATGTGCGTTTGCGTGCAAGTGCTTGCTCCAGTACAGGAAGCTACAGAAAGTGCGCACTACCTCGAATCGAGCGTACCTGGAACACTTTGAATCCTGCAAAATCGCCAATGCTTGGGACGACGAGTAGGCGGCTGCATTTCTCGCTGCGAGCCTCAAGGGCCAGACACTAATGGTGCTACTTAATCGAGGAGAGGATGGAAAAAGAAAACAATATAGGGAGTTGCTTGACTTGCTGAATGCTCGCTTTGGACGGAGAACTTCTTAATGGAGTTGAAGAATCGCAGACAAGGTACGAAAGAACTGACAGCATTAGCATACCCCAAGTTTTCAGAGACTGGTTTGCGCGAGGTCATTTTTCAGATGCGACTGCTTGCCAGTCGATCCGTGAGGGTATCTTCAGAGCCAATCCATCAACTTTAGAGGAAGCTATCAGGGCAGCGTTGGCTTCAGAAAATTTTCAGAAAGGATAGAGGCTCATAGGACAGGTAGCAAACATGAAAGGAAGAAATGCAGGATGTAGGATTTGGATGAACAGATCTGTGACACTGTGAAGACACTAGTAGAAGTAGTTTTATTATAATTGTAACATAAGTTCTACAAGAGCTAGCTATTCTTGCAAGTATTTTCTTGAGGTAGGTTAAGCATTTCAGACAGGTGTGAAAATGTTTTAGGTGGCACTAAAAAATAAAAAATCCTCCTATGTGGCATGATCGATTACCAGGATTTTGGAGGCCATTTTGAAAAAAAACGCCCTCACAGCCTCACCCACCAACATGCAATTTGCAGACAACCTGATTTCAATAGCTCTATGGTCAAGGTTTACAAAAATATTTGTCTTGAAAAATCCCCAGGGGGAGGGGTGGTGGTGGTAGCCCACGGACTATTAGGTATGCTTTGAAGGAAGAAGATGGTTTTCTAACATAAAAAGAGGGGAAAAGAAGGGCCTGCATATAAAAAACAATAATAATTGAAGAAAAAGCGCAGAGGGATGAAAAAATATTGATGAGTTTTAATTGGAAAATAAACAAATTCGTGTGTGTCTTGGTGGAAAGCATGTGTATACCAAAATTCAGAATGGAAAATGCAAAAGGGGTGGGGTTAATGAGGGTTGTTTTTGCAATTATAGATGGCATGCTAAATGAGATTTGTTATCAATTTCTTGATAACTCATTTTAATTATTATAAACTATTATTTAATATGAATTGTTATTAAAATAGTTACTTTGGATCTAGAAACTGGGTCTGAAGCAGTCAACGAAAGTGTAAAAAGGCCTTTGAGAAAATATCGTATTGATTTAATTTAAAACTAATGTAAAGAATTGGTAATTCAAAAATATATCCAATTCATTGATTTGTAATGTGAACTTACTTGCGGTTATGATTTCATATAAATTATTTTGTCTGATGTGCTTTCAATTTCAAGATAATCTATAATTTCCATTTTGAATAAATTTCATATAATAGAATAAATACACAAATAAATCTTCAATATTTTCTTGTGACTGACAAAATGTAATAAGCTGAATCATTGACAGGTTGGTTATTTAATGTATAATTTGATTCAAAGATAGTATGCATACTCGTAGAAGCAGTTTTCCCAACATTATCAATGTTGTAACATGGCCTAGAGAAACCTGGAATACGTCAGAGGCAAATAAGCATTTAATTACAAGAAAATTTGTATTTTTATAAATGTTGCCATTTGTGTCTGATTGGAAGTCTGCTTCGTGGATACATGCTAAATTCACAAGTGCATTCAGTAATGTGCAATTGATGACACATTTTTGTTTTCAATTTGAATGTTTGCTTTATGCTAGTTGAAAAGTTACAGGGGCTACTGACCTTTCTCATGACCAATGCATATTAAATAATGATTGGATACCTAGTTGCATCACGGTTGCATGCAATCAGGATTAATACGTGTGTTGCTTTGAAATTGCTGCGTGTGACATGCAAGTGGACTCAACAAAAGTTGCCCAGGTTAAATTGCTAGCAACTTGGTTGCCTGTGACAAGGCCTTAACACTCATACTCTCGGTTAAATTGTATTTATCTTTGTTACCTTCCTTGTGACATAGCTAGTCCAAGCAATGAATTTTGAAAGGTTTGCCCAAGTGGCATTTTGTGTGGGCTTCATTGTGTTGAAACCCCATAGTTTCCAAGATGGGCAGCAGGAGTGGGTGCAGTGTGGGTTTTTTGTGGGCTGATTTATGTAAATAAAGGTTGTTTTCCTCAATAATAAAGGTAATATATTGAGTAAATCATTGTTTAGTGTGATTTCTCAGGTGAATTTCGTAGGATATTATAATTTGTGACCATTGTTCATCTGGCAAATTCAAGTTGAGTTTTCGTCAATAAGGGAAGTAATTAACAGTTAAATTAAAAACCCATGACCATGACCAATTTGGTCTATATATACTACACATGTACAGATGTATTATGCACAGGAGTCCTACTACGGACCGAACGATCTTCTATATTCAAAGTCCACAACCCACCCCAGACTGAGGGATATCCTACATCTTAAGTCACCCACACTCCTTCCCCATGTGCTCGTTAACAACTGATTCAGTTCAGCGAGCACAACACTCCTCTCCCCCTCCAAGGATCCCAATTCCACATTTCCCCGCCTGCACGGTTCAACGCACTAATCCTTCAGCATGATTCTCCAGCAGTCTACTTAAGCAGCAGCATTTCCCAGAGTCTGGCATTCTCCTGGTAGTAGTAACCAGCAGTAACCATTTTTTTCAGAACTAATTAATACTCAATTGAGAATTTCACATGGTCTCACCCCAAATAGTCTTTTCTTATCCTTTTCACAATGCAAAGTTACAAATATTACTTTTGACTATCCTAATACGCTGCCTACAGACCGTCTAAATAGAGCGGTCCTCCATTTGAGAATTGTGATAAAAAATAATTTATTTATTGTAATATTCACCACATTTAAATCAGTTAGGCCTAAATTTGATGTAATTCTGCCATCTTGCAAAATTAAACTTTACTTACCATTACTGAGAAAGAAGCAAAGAAATAGGCCTAGGAGAAATGACAAGCCACGATTGTTGTGGTATGATTCATTTGACATCATGGTGACTGTTGACTAAATCTGTAACATTCTGTAATTCTCTTGAATCTGGTGAACACAATTTCGAACACTAGTTGAAAACGTAATGATACTCCAGTCTGCTATTCCGTGATAATATACCAATGGAACATACATGTAAGGCCCTTCTACATGCACTAACATAGTCTGTTTAGGTATTACCCAATAGTGACCAGGCACAGTCTATGATTCTAGCTAGAGTAAGCTAACTTCCTGATTTACCACGTGCCCTGTGTTTTTTCAAAGTATTTAGCTTTGACACAATTACAATTTTTTTTATTCTTATTGCTGTAAAACGATGTCCTGGATCGATTGGAATTCTGCCGTACTGTGTTTTAAACAACCTTTTCACATAGGGGTATGAACGTTTGCCCTATTAGTGAGGCCTCTCTTAGCCACCATACTTGGTGTATGCAAAATTTGGCCTGGTTCCAATAACCACGTAATGTTAGTCCAGGCTGTCAAAATGGATTTTATTGGCTAACTTTGTCAATCTTAATATGCTGAATTCCCAAAAATAGCGTGCCATTTTTTTCATTGGCATCTTCGGCCGCCATTCTGAATTTCAAAATGGCCGCCATTGTGGACATATTTTCACAAAATTTTCGACTTTCTAACCAGTTAAACATTGTTATTTTACATTTAACGCGATATATTGAGTCTCGAATTCTCAATGTTTTATTGATATGTAGGGCCAAGGCCGCCATTTTGAATTTTAAAGGGACAGCCATTGCGACTTTTAAAATTAAATTAACTTGCTAACAAACTAATATAAAATATGCAAAGAGTTAAAGTCTACATCACGTTTGAAGAGGGCTGTTTGTGTCTTTTAAAACATTGCCGGCAACTTGTTATAATTTTGTAGGGCAAATATTCAGGGTGCCCTTTGGTTGATTGGCATCTTCCAGCGCCATTTTGGATTTCTAATTTTCAGCATTTTATGAAATATTTTCCCCGCTTGCTTAACTTTCTAAACACTGCTGTTTTAATAATATTTTTAGGGTATTTTATTTTTATTCACTTGACTAACTGGTCATTAATTACAGCACTGTGCATGCTGGCAGGTTGTATTTCAGACTGGATCATCATCGTCATCGTCATCGTCATCATCATCGTCATCATCATCATTTGTATAGCGCCGTCATTCTAGTTGCCTATTCCGAGGCGCTTGGAGAAGTGAAGAATAATAAAAAACGAGAATTCACAGAATATCATGAGGAGATGAGATGTAAGCAGATTTGAAGAGATTTGTCTTAAGTCGGCTTTTGAAGTTCTGCATGTAGTCAAGTGTACGGAGTTGATGGGGGAGACCATTCCATAGTTTTGGTGCACAAGAAATGAAACTTCTATCACCCGATGAAGAGTGTGTTCTTGGAACGCTTAACAACAGTTTGTTTGAGGATCTTAGATTAGGATGAGGATGGTATGCACACAGCATGTCTCCTATATACGCTGGGGTTAAACCGTGCAGTGCTTTCCAAGTCAACAGAAGGATTTTGTAATTAATTCTTTGTTTTATAAGTAACCAATGTAATGCTATAAGTGTTGGGGGTAATATGGTCAAATTTTCTCCCCCTGGAAAGAGCACGTGCAGCAGCATTCTGGGCATTTTGGAGCTTCTTCAGAAGATACTGTGATATGCCAAACAGTAAAGAATTACCGTTATCCAACCAGGATGTGATTAAGGCATGCACAACTATTGCAGCATCATCATCTGAAAGCACTTTCCGAATACTTCGTGTATTCCTTATTTGGGTGTACACAGATTGGCAGACTTTCTTGACATGTGAATCCATTAATAAAGTGTTATCAAACATGACTCCAAGGTTCTTGGCAGGTGTTGACGCATTAATCTGAAATGTTGTCGACCTGTATTCGATTTACCTGAATTGTTTTATGTTGATATTTTGAAGACATAATTATGAGCTTATATGTTAGTTAGCCCATGTAATTTGTACATGGGCCTTATGTGGGGCCTACATGGGTCCAACGTGGAATAAAAACGATATTCAAGTTGGCATTTAGTGGGCTACTAATATAGGTTACATATGGATAGCCCATGTAGTCTTAAGTAGGGTTTACCCTACTGGGGTCAAAAGATATTTAACCACCGGCGCCACTATGGTCCTCATGTTCATTGGCCTCATGTGGGGCCAACATGGGTCCCATGTGCGGAAAATTAATTACTGAGTTAATTTGGCACCAGAATATCCGTATACTATTCAGCAGCAATGACATGCTTTCATACGTCAAAGGTTGCTTGATGGGTTAACATTGACGGTGTGATATCCCAGTAGGCCCCAGGATATGTGTTCACCTGCATCACAATGGTCCACACAGGTTATTTGCAGCCTTTGGACCAGCATGTCATGAAACTTGAAAATTAAACATTTCCTCAAACATTTCCTGAATTTCACTTGTTTTTATCAGGACAAATTTGTTTTCAGATTCCCGCCCCCATAGCAATTACATGTACACAACCAACTAAACAATATTATTAGGTGTTCGGGTATGTGCCCGAAACATCTATTGTTTTTGTTCGTTTTTTTTTCTTCTACTTCTTCTCCCCATCGATTGTCTACAGAAAACACATACTTGCAAACTTCACATGAACTTGAAACTTGGCATGTACTTAGAACTTAACGCGTAGATGAAACATGAGTTGTGACGTCGTGATGAGGTCATCAGATATCGAATAAGGATAAATCAAATTTTAATATTTAAAAAAATCATATCTCAACAACCACAAGAGGTAAATTCACAATCTTTCCACCATTGTATAGATTGTTAATTGTCGAAAAATATTTACACAAAGGTGACCCCAATTTGACCTTTACTTTCCTGTCCAAACCGGAAGTCAAAGTTTAATATTAAAAAAATATTTTCAAAACCGTACATTATTAGCGAGGACGACGGTTTCGTCAAAATCACAATTCGTATCTGAAACTACACGAAAACGGGTTGTAAAAACTCGCCAAAGAAATGCATTCTCTCAAAGAATTTCGGTACCAAAATTTACCCTTATCATTATCATTCTTTTATTATACCATTGCATTTGAAATTTGGTGTAGGGCCTAATGTGATTAAGTTCAAATCATTGAAATGGACTTCAAACAAATCATCGTTGGTATTAAACCACATCATATTTTACAGGGTACTCTTTAATATGAAAAAATAATAATAATGCAAAGTTTCTTTAAAAAACATTCTGACGTCATCATCACTGCCCTGACAAAACCCGAACACCTTTGTGATTGTAATATAACAAACACTTCCGTCTAGTTTAAGTTGTTTTCTTACTAAAAAATACTGATCAACATCCTGACATCCTGACAAACATTTCCTGACAAATATATCGTGTGTTTTATTATGAAATCTTTCCAGTTACCGCCTGTAACCCCAAGCAAATAAAACAAGGCACAAACGTGTATTTGGCAATACAAAATTTAGGCGTAAAAGTAGGCCTACTTTAACAATAATGGAAATATATCTAAAATTGCTGCCACGTTGAAATCCAAAATGGCAGCCAAAGATGCTAATTAAATGGCACCCTAACTATTGCCCTAAGGAATGAAAGCAATTCCCAGATATATAAACGTTTACTCTCTTTGATGTTGCTACCAGCTTGCTAGCAAGTCAAATTAAGAAAAACAAATCGAAATGGAAACTCCTTTAAACTTCAAGATGGTTGCCTACTACATGTACTACTTGTATACATTATTTTTAGGCTTCAAGACCCGAAATATAACACTAAATATAAAACAACAATGTATTAGGGTGATCAAAGAGTAACACATTTTTGACAAATATCTCCAAAATGGTGGCCATTTTGAAATCCAAAGGAGCCCTTTTGATTCTCTTTATATTAATATAATTATACTTTCACTGATAAAAGACACAAACAGGCCTTTTCAAACCTGATGCAGACATTGTCTAGACCTACTTAAACATAGCCTTTCAACCACTTTGCTTATATCTTGAACTACGTTCTTGTCAGTTCGTTCCCCCACACCTGAGGCCTGTACTCTGCACCCCCTCTCAAAATTAAGATCCCTAAGAAAATTACAAGGGCTTGCCTCGTGCATGTTTGCGGACGTGTTAGTTATAACTTCCTGTTTTGGAGGATCAAGCGGCGGCAAATAAGCAGCGAGCGGTGCCCGCCAAAAAGTTTGTATCCAATCACATTGCTGGAAAACGCAAAAGTGCGGGAAAAGTGTTTGTTGGGCTCACTTTATGTCGCAGCTTCTTGAAGTAAACATGTGTGTTCTATCGAAAGTTTTTATAACAAAGTTTTCTGGACAATATTTCGAGTAATTTCTTATCGGGTTCGTCACTGCGTCTTTGTGAACTATTCCTGGGATTAATAGACGTTTGCCAACGAGTAGCGGTTGGATTTCGTGAGTTTTTCGTGAGTTGTACGACTGCCGGCCAGTGAATTGGATTTACTGATTTCTTCTTGATCGGAAGACCAGCGGCGAGTTCGAGTACTGCGTCATCGTTTGCTGGGATTTAATACTTACTCAGTCGTCTGGCAACGTGAAGTGGTTGTATTTCGTGAGTTTTTCTTGCGAGTTTTACAACAGCCAGCCAGGGAACTGGTTTTAGTGGTTATTCGACCAGCGGCGAGTACCATCGGGCAGCATGCCTGGGCCCAGGCGGAGGTTGAGCATTCCGGCTCGTCTGAGGGAGGCGGGCCCCACCAGTGGTCCCAGACGAAGAAGGGCTACGACGGCCGGTGAACGGCCAGCGGTGCAGACACCAGAGCAGACGGTGGCACCAGAGGTTCCGCAGGTTGTTCAGGTGGCCCAGGCAATGCAACCCACGGTACAAACATTCAGCCCCAGTCACGGGTCAGCCCACGACGGGACAACCGGCTTCGGCATTTCAGCATGCTACAGGGATGGCTTTGCCAAATCTCACACTTCATCTTCAACGAGTTTACAATTAGTTATCCACACTGACACTCCGTGGTAACTCCAGCTGTGAGAAAGTATACCACTTCACTGAAATGTTTTTCCATGAAACCCATCACGAGCAGTCAGTTGCTTCTTAATCTAGACAACCATTGTGAGGGGTAGTCTAGACAACCAAAGAGCCCACATGGTTTATTTTGCATTCATAATTTTCTTTGGATGAAGAATTTTATACAACAAATATATCATTAGTTCTCATGTGTAATGTATAGTTGCCAGGAATTTACTTATCAGCTCATTTTATAATTGCAAAATAGAATAATGGATGAGTGTGAAGAGAAGACTGAAGTGTATTATGGGGAGGATTTTGGAACCTAAAAAGAACACTTAACTTTTTCACTGTATAGGTTCACACATTCATGTTGGTGAAAGATTGTGGAAATGATACATGTGTTATTATTATTATTGTTTTATTATAGGTAGCAAATATATTCAATTGGATGCATTTACATACATTTTACCAAAAGTGTACACGAATGCTTTTGTTTAAATACCCTCTAAAATAAAGTGAAGGTACCACATTAGCATTTGGTAATGACCACTCTTTCCAACCCTTTGTTTTCAAGAAATATATTGTTAAACTTAACTGCGAAAGATTCATCGCAATAGGTGTTGCACTTTATTAGAGGGGTTTTCGGTGGGGTTTCCTTAGGATATACTGGCCCGCGGGTTTACAGGGGCTCGGAATGCATGCGGTCAGCGTTATCACAGCCAAATATTGTTCATGGAAAACTTGCCAAGGAAATTCAGGCTGGGCGCATAGCGGGGCCTTTTGCGTCCCGACCCCTTCAGAAGCTTCAATGCTCACCTATTGGGATTGTGCCTAAAAAAGAACCAGGTTCATTTCGTTTGATTCACTATTTGTCATTTCCACACGGTTGTGCAATTAATGATTTTATTGACAAAGAGCAATGTAAGGTCAAATACGTATCGTTTAATGCGGCAGTTCAACTAGTGGTACAATCTGGGAAAGGCGCATGGCTAGCCAAATCTGACATTAAGTCTGCGTTTCGCCTTTTACCAGTTTCACAGAGGGTCTATGAGCTAACTTATGTTATTTTGGCAAATGTCTTCCGATGGGATGCTCCATTTCATGCGCGCTGTTTGAAAAGTTTAGCACTTTCCTTGGGTTCCGAGTGCGACAAATGGCGTGTGTTGGCCATGTTACGCATTATCTTGATGATTTTTAGGTAAAACTTGTAGCTTTGCATGGTGAGGATGATAAGTAAGACTAATTGCGGTGACACCATGTGGAATCTCAATGATTTTTGATGATTCATTGATGATCTTGATGATTCATTGATGATCTTGATGATTTTTATTCATTGCTCCTACGGAGGGGGCGTGTCATGAACACTTGTTCAATTTTACCGCTGCATGTGGCGAACTTGGGGTGCCTCTTGCTCAGGAAAAGGTATGGTAGGGCGCGAAATTAGTAAGCTGTTATCATTAGCGTTTGCTCACAACACGCACAAGGTTTACAATTCTGGATGGTCAGCATTTTGTCGTTTTTTGCAGTACACGCGCTGAAAGGCTTGGTCCAGGTTCGGCCCAAGGTGCATGGCATCTTGTTCTGCCACATTGATGGGCTACCTCTCACTCAATTTCAGTTCAACAAGGTTTTGCAGAAGGCATGGTCATGTGTTCAGGGTGCACACTTCCGATCCCAATCATTTCACATGGGGCGGCCTCCACGGCATTTTTGCTGGGGGTCTCTGTTGAAGTCATAAAACGCATGGGTCGCTGGCGTTCAGACGCTTTACTTCGTTATATTCGGCCATTTTCCTTCCTGGGTTTACAGGGGAATTGGTTAACTTTTTGTTTTCATAGGTCCAACAGAGGTGTGGATTGTGGGTGATTCATTGGTGCGTTGGGCAACCCATCATGTAGCAATTCCGGTCCAAGTTCGTTGGAAGGGCAAAAGTGGCGCACATCTCCACGAAATTCCTCAGTTGCTGAGGCAGATGGGGCGTGGATCCCCCCCCCCCCTCGGTTTTATTGTGCATATAGGGTCCAATGATTTGGGTGTTGTTGATTTTTTCGAGCTTTGGCAGGGTATTACATTGGTGGTTGCTCTGTTTTTTTCTGTCGGGATCCCTTGTGGGGGTCTGTTTTCTCTTCCTGTGGGTCGTGTTCCTCGCGGGTGGCAATTTTTTGTTTGGAATAGAAATCATTTCCCTCATCTTGTTTAAGGGCTTGGTTAATTCAATGGGTTGGGTCAATATTTCTTTAAATATGTATTGGTAACATTAATGTTGAAATTGTAAGCTTTATGATAATGATAGCGTCGTGATGTGCCACACGGGCTATTTCAGGCCATATGCACCAATGGCATAAAATCAACACATATAATTGTATTATTAATAGCGCCGGGTAATTCCTCTCGGGCTATATCCGTCCGCATGTTCCAGCGGTGGGAGCAGTGTTATCATTGTTATCTTCTGAACTATTTGGAGGAAGAAGTAATCTTATAATCCTCAAGGGGTCCGATGACGTTACAAATTTTTAAGGGTTGTTATTAAATTTCTGGTTTTGATGTTAACCTAAGCCCTTTTCACACTACATCTCTTATCCCCGTGGAATACAACCCCGGGGAGGCCCCGGGAGTTTTTTTGCCCCACTGTTACCCCGGCGCACTTTCACACTATCCCCGCACGCGTATTCCCTGGGTCCTTATTCCACGGGGTCCGCTTGCACGTTTCACACTAGCATGTCAAACCGCGGTGTATTTCTTGGCTAGCGGAAGTCATCGCCGGAGCTATCCGGAAGCGTGCAATCCCAGTATGCCATGCGTGCACGACCACTTAACAAAATGGCTACCCATGACGACGTACATGTATTAATATTTATGTTTCGGTGATCGATCGAGCATGCGGTGCGTGAATTGTCAACCGCGAGACTGGTACCTTTATTGTACTGTATACTATTTTAACTGCAGTGAGACGGATACTAACATTTTTCCCTCGTTCAAACCAATTTTAAATTTAACCCAATAAAAATCATTACTTTGAAAAACTGTAAATTTTTTCCAAAAATATAACGTGAGATAATGCTGAAGTTGATTTTTTATTTCTTCAAAATGCAACAAACATGATAAATATTTTAAGTACAAATCTGTAAAAACAAACAACTATAACGCAGACCGCGCAATTTATTTCGCGCGCATTTCCTGACCTCGACTGTTTGGCTTTTGCTCTCTGACCTTCCACCGTCCGGCCACGTAAACCGGGGTAAGCAAAACCCGCTTTCGTTTCCCACTACCAGTTATTCCCCGGGAGATTAAAAATTCCCCGGGGTTTTACCGCTTACCCCTACTCCAGAGCAGGGGTGGCTATTCCACGGGGTATGCCGATTTGCCGGGGCAGAGCGGGGGTAAAGCGTTCATAGTGTGAAAGGGCCGGCCGTTATTCCCCGTGGATGCCCCCGGGGAATGGAGTAGTGTGAAAGGCCCTCTATTGTGATACAGCAACGGCCGTTAGATGCTGGGGGTGGTGCTCACGGGTATCACCTTTCGCTGTATATTTGGTGGTCATGGGTATCACCTTTTATTGTTTGCTTACTGGTGGTCATGGGTATCACCTTGTTATTGTTTACCTACTGGTGGTCATGGGTATCACCTTTTATTGTTTGCTTACTGGTGGTCATGGGTATCACCTTTTATTGTTTGCCTACTGGTGGTCATAGGTATCACCTTTAGCTGTATATTTGGTGGTCATGGGTATCACCTTTTATTGTTTGCCTACTGGTGGTCATGGGTATCACCTTTAGCTGTATATTTGGTGGTCATGGGTATCACCTTTTATTGTTTGCTTACTGGTGGTCATGGGTATCACCTTTTATTGTTTGCCTACTGGTGGTCATGGGTATCACCTTTTATTGTTTGCCTACTGGTGGTCATGGGTATCACCTTTTATTGTTTGCCTACTGGTGGTCATGGGTATCACCTTTTATTGTTTGCCTACTGGTGGTCATGGGTATCACCTTTAGCTGTATATTTGGTGGTCATGGGTATCACCTTTTATTGTTTGCTTACTGGTGGTCATGGGTATCACCTTTTATTGTTTGCCTACTGGTGGTCATGGGTATCACCTTTTATTGTTTGCTTACTGGTGGTCATGGGTATCACCTTTAGCTGTATATTTGGTGGTCATGGGTATCACCTTTTATTGTTTGCTTACTGGTGGTCATGGGTATCACCTTTTATTGTTTGCTTACTGGTGGTCATGGGTATCACCTTTTATTGTTTGCGTACTGGTGGTCATGGGTATCACCTTTTATTGTTTGCCTACTGGTGGTCATGGGTATCACCTTTAGCTGTATATTTGGTGGTCATGGGTATCACCTTTTATTGTTTGCTTACTGGTGGTCATGGGTATCACCTTTTATTGTTTGCCTACTGGTGGTCATGGGTATCACCTTTTATTGTTTGCTTACTGGTGGTCATGGGTATCACCTTTAGCTGTATATTTGGTGGTCATAGGTATCACCTTTTATTGTTTGCTTACTGGTGGTCATGGGTATCACCTTTTATTGTTTGCCTACTGGTGGTCATGGGTATCACCTTTAGCTGTATATTTGGTCGTCATGGGTATCACCTTTCACTGTTTGCCATCCGGTGCCTCAGTTAATGTTGGTGGTTTTTTGGAAGTTAATTGGTAAAAACCGGTTTGCCCACTTTTTGGTATCTGGTGTGAAAGAAGGTTGAATTAAACTGGCTTGAAGCCGCGACATACACACACAACCCATTTTGTTTACGTTCCCCAATTTTTCTTGAGTTTGAGTATAACTGCATTATAAACAGTAAAGGACAGTGTTTAACGTCAATTCCGACTTATTCGTCACTTCGTGAGATAGTAATGGACTAATAATTGTATAGATTATACTGATTCGTCACTTGAATGATTACTGCTCTCGAAAATCATGTAAAATATGATTTAAAAACCAGTAGAGATGAACATTTACACTTTTAAAACCCTAAAACAGTTAATACCTAATGTCATAAAACTTGAAACAAACATTTCCTCAAACATTGCACGCATGTGTTTTTATCAGGACAAATTTATTTCCAGTTACCCGCACCCATAGCCATTACATGTACACAGCCACTTAAAACAATATTATTTTAAGTTGTTTTCTTACTAAAAATACTGATCAACATCCTGACATCCTGACAAACATTTCCTGACAAACATATCGTGTCTTTTATCATGAAAGCTTTCCAGTTACCGCCCCTATTTGGTTGGGCAGCTGTATATTCAAGCTGTTTTTAAGCTGGAATACATAACAGCCATATGGACTATACGCGCAGTATACTACGCGTGTTAAAAACGGGATTCGTGCACATATAACTGCATTATAAACAGTAAAGAACAGTGTTTAACGTAAACATGTAAAATATGATTTAAAAACTAGTAGAGATGAACATTTACACTTTTAAAACCCTAAAACTAGTTGTGAATAATTAATGATCTTTTAACCTTTTATATGAATATGTATAAGTTGGGCCAGTGCCCAATCTAACACTGCCGCGGTTGACCGACAGAGCATAATTAAATAACAATAGGTTTAAAGCACATAGTGCTGGTTAGAAATTCCTGAGTTGGAACCCCCATAGGTTTATTTGTATATCAATGAGGTAAGTTTGAGTTTAAATAGAGTCAGAGGTGAAGGGTTGAAGATTGAATGAGATGTAAATGAGATGTAGATGTAAAGGGTGGAAAAGGTTGTAAGGTTTTGAGGAATGTGAAGGGAGTTCACGTACGTTCTGCTCCCATTGGCCCTGCAATATTTAGTTTAGAATCGTGCACCAGCGTGCTGGTACCCGCGCAGGCAAGTTCAGTTCCCGCGGTACTGCAACATTCCTTGACAACAGAGGTCTCCCTCGTGTAAACAATCAACTTTGACCCTATCTAGCGCGCCGAGTTTAAATAACTTTTCCTTTAAATTGACGTTACAAACACTCCAACTCATGAATAAACGACACACAAGCACATTGAGTGACAAAACTACCAAGAAGATGTGTAATGGACCAGAAATTGGTTGCTAAGGTAATTATTTAAAAAAAAAGTAAGGGTTAAAAAGCACTTAATTTAAATCCATAATTTCTCAGTTTCAAAAGTTTTTGTGAAGAATTGGAAAATAGGTTTCACGAGATGAATGGTTTGAATTTACAAACACGCTTACACTTTCTTACTACATTTTTCCTTTTCCTTTTTGGGGCATTTTAGAAACTATAAAATGGAGCATCATCTTACTGTTCTGGAAGCACTTTGTCGAATCTGTGGAAACAGACAAATGAGCTCAGCCTAAAAAGCGAAGCGAAAATCTAAAATAGTTGTAGTGATATGGTGATATAACATAAATTAATCAGAAAATTAATAATTATTATTAAAATGATTCCCTTGCTTTACAAACTACATCAATCGGGAGGCGATTTTTTTCTTCTGCAAACAAGAATTGCCATCCCACAATATTTCAGCCAATCACATGGCACGTTATTTAAGATGACGAATATGTATAAGACATCTGATTGGCTGAAATATCGCGGGATGGCAACTCTTGTTTGCAGAAAAAAAATCGCGGGCGGGGTAACAACAGAATTTTCAACATATGCAAACGTCTAGTCACTACCAAAAGAAAAATGGTAGTAACGCAATGTTTACACATCCGGGAACTTCATACCCTCATAAATCATTTCTATTTTTTTATTCTTCCCTAAAAACTTTAACATCGTTTTTATAGCCCAAACAGAAGTGCCTTAATATCCAATGACAAAAATGTCCCCGAGTTGACTATTTTATCCACGAACAAATTCGCAGGGATTTTCTGTTTGGATTTTGTGGAAATTAGACTCAACATGACGTGAAAGAAGCCTTGTTAACATAATAAGGGTCAATACACTGATACAATCATGAATAATGCGGCTAACAGCGATGACAAAAAAAAACGCGAAAACCTCGTTTGTTTACATCGCCTACTTAGTATGCTAATAAGCCTTGAACGTGCGTGAGTTGTCTCCTGGACCTCAATCTATGAGGACTGTCTTACACTCTGCTCTGCTGCAGCAATATTTTTTATAGTAAGAGTATTTCAGGCTCTTGATATATTTTATTTAGCAAGTATTCAGGCTTGTTAGTCGTGCTGTATACTACATTCTTTATCAGAATGCTTTTCAAGGCAAATTTTGCCAGTTTTACCAACTTTTGGCGAGAGGGGAGACAAGTTGGAAGATCAACCGTCAACCGTAAGTTAAACACATTGGTTTTGATAATATATTTGACTGAAGTATAATTTATAACCTTGATGTTCTTTTACTTGATATTTCACTTGAGGTAGATTGGCGATATTTATTTTCAAGCGAAGTTTAAGAAATGTGTTGTACATTACAATAAGTAAGCACGGGCTCGGTGACAAACTTTAATGAGCTATATGACATCATCACTTATTTACATAAGCTAATTACAACGCGCGGTGGTTTGGGAAGTAATGAATATTCATTTAATGATCACGCAGTGAACCGGTGACCTCCTCGCGTCGATTAGCCAATCAGCATGCAGTACCGTGAAGATTGCACGCGGCGCACAACTGTGTCATTAGAATGCAGTCGATCAACTTCGGTGGTCTATGAATATTACATAGGTACATACAGTAAAATTTTGTAAATTTCATTAAAACTTTGTTTGAATATTCATTATGGTCTACAGCAACTAACTGTGCAGTTACTTTATGAATGAACTACATGAGTGAACAGCAAATAGACCGCCCACTGGAGGCCACGTAGGTCTTACCACCGCGAACACGTGTATTGTTAATGGTCGTGCGTGACGAGGTCAGTGCTGAAGTGAAAAAGTTGTCGTTTTGAATTCGATAGGTACATATGTACAAATTTTCCAAAAGCAGAAATATTGGGTTTCTACAGCAAGTAGACAAACTAAATTTGCATGGGGTACAGTTACTATGTCCAGTACCCGTTTCTTTTGGGAGCATGGGTTTCATAAAATAGAGGGTATATGCATTTGGTCTATACTTGTCTGTGTGCGTAATGCAGTGCGTATTTCAACGCTGGTGTTTGTATGAGAGATGTCCGTTAACTTATTGTAATGAAAATTTGAATTGAATATAACATTATTCTGTTTAGAAAAGACATTTAATATTTGGGATTTTAAAGATTGATTAGTGATTTGTCACTAGGGGGTTTATAACTTTCATAAATTATAGCAACAGTCGATTCATTTTAAATTTCCAGACGGCATTTACTTTGGCAAACTTTTCCAAGTGGCGATGCCAGAGGGCGCACCAGTGTATGCACCAGTGTATGCACCATCATAAAATCGACCATAATATACGTACAAGCAAATCAAGTGACGGGCATGTGACGGCAGTTTCTTAACTTTCGAGATGGGAGTAAATCACACATCGGACTACCACCGCAAGTACTTCTCCTTTAGGCCTATAATATTCAATATATATGAACATTTGCTGTAAGGACCAAAGAGGGCCATCTTTTCATTACCCTGTCGAATGCCAGTGAGGGTGGAACCTACATGTATTTATAATTATAAGATTTGTATTGACGTTAGAATGTACTTGCTAATGTGTAGTTTATAGTACTATGAAAGAATTGGGTTATACATGTGTGGGTCTACATTTTGGTCGTTTCATTATTTAATTAAAACGTGTCTGAGTGACATTCTTTGATAACTTGTCTTGGTGACAACATGTAACCTATGTTTTAGTGACATTCTTTGATAACTTGTCTTGGTGACAATATTTAACCTTGTCTATATGTAGCTGTGGTGACCGCAGCCCTACTACCTGACTTTTACAACTTCTGTCATTAACGGACGGTAGTAGCGCTGCGGTGAATGCCCATGGTAGTCCTGTATGGACAAGTATCGATATCGAGCAGGCAATGTTCTGTAACCCAAAAAGGTGTCCTAAACATGACAAATGCTCTTCAAACTCACCTCCAAGATTCTATGCCACCTACAGATGCCTCTTCTGAAGTTTAAAACCTAGTCTTGGTGCAAGACGTTACTCGTGATTTTATACGTATACGCGCCGATCCGCTGTGATTTGATAAACCAATCGCCGCTGCGGGCGCCATTTATTCCTGTCCACGGCCGCGCCACCTTTTGTCCAGAGTAACGTCTTGGGCAGTTTACATGGTCGAGGTATGTGACCTTTTCATGCATATTCAACTTGCGGTTTAAAAGAATACTACGCAAGCGCACAAATGGCAACAGCCACCGCATAATCAGCAGGCCAGCCTGGTAACTTGCTACATTGTTATGTACTGTATGTGTAATGTACTACTGTACATTACATGTACATTTATACATACAATACGTAAATACACTGTATGTGCTTGCTGCATGACATGTACATGTACATTTTGTACTTTGTATAGGTTTGACAGCGTTCACGGCCGGTCAAACCTCATTACGTTTGTATACGAAGTAATGTACACGTACAGTACATTTACAGGTCAAAATGAGTTGGCAATTTTTGACGAGTAAAAGCGTTATATTGTATTGTATGAGGGTGGTGAAAATGACATTTAAACCCAGTCAACGATTCTCCCGTGTGCAGTGACCACAGTTCAACAATCAAAAACAGTCAGTTGACTGATTTTGACCACTGTAGCTACTTGCTACAAAAGTTCAGCTACAGTATGAGGGTATACAATTATAGACTAGTTACTTCATGTAACATACTTGAGGCATTTATTTATACAATTTCTGTACTCGAGTTGCAAATACAAAATGAATTTGCCATAGTGCCATGTTTTGATTGGTAAATTTGACTGAGCTGAACCAGGTAATTTGCCCATCTGAAGTTATTTACTCCTCCAGCTGATTACAAGAAAATTCTTTGTAAACCGTTTCAAAAAGCAAAACAATGCAACCTATGTATGGTATTTGTGCATAGAACATATAATAAACAAAAAATAAGACATGATATTTAAAGCTTAAAAGATTTAAAATACTTGTGACATTTATTTTGTAGTCAAGATACAAATGTTATACAATTATAAACAAATGTTATAAATATGTTTGGTTGAGCACAGACAATTTGACTGAACCGTCACATAAACATGAAACAAAAACGTTTCTCAAAAACGTGAGCACCTATTGTGATGAAATTTCCACTGGTTAGATTTATGATATGTCCCTTGAAAACTACATTGAGGATTGGAATACAATTTACCTGTCCCCAAACCAATGATTTACGTTCCCATTAACCCTAACCACCCCACATCACACAAAATCCTCTATGAGGTATTGGAGCATTTTGGGTGATTGAGGAAGGATGCTATATATGTTCTGTGTTATTTTGGGTGATGCAGTATGGTACATGTACCAACAAATGACATGACACTTTTACTGCAAAAACACCTGTGTCAATATCAGTTGACTGAGCCAACAAAAAAACAAAAACAAAAACATGTATTTTTGTTCATAATAAAGGGATAAAGGCAAAGGGTACATGTATGTGTGATTTTGTGTGATTGAGGCAGTGGGCACCCTACACACGAAATACAGCACAATATATTGGGTGATTTTGGAGTATTCAGGAACCTTCCAAATTTTATGAAGACATTTTGTGTAATTGATGATGCATCCTACCTAAAAGGGCCTGGGGGGGGGGGGTTAGGGTTAGTAAAAAAGGGGGATGATTGGTAATAAACAAAAACAAAACGAACTCAATGAATTATTATCTAAATGCATACTTGCTTATAAGATGGTAATGGTACAAAACATTCTCAGAATTTACTCTATCTGACATATTTTCTGGTAACAATACAATTTAATTTATTTAAAACTCAATGGTGTTATATTTTAGTGTTAGAGTCCTTAGTAAATGTACAGTGAACTTTTGGGCCAGTTATTGTTTTTTAATCGATGCATGGTGTTTGTATGTTAAACATGAAATACAAAAAGAGCTTTCATCATTATGTCAACTTCAAATGAAATAAATCATGATTATTACATTTTAAACCAACTACATGTAAGTCCACATGTTTATTTCTAGTACATTATTACATGTATGCTTTTTGTTAGTAAAAGCACACATGTATACTGATAGGGATACAAACAGTATTTATATGACACCACTGTAACTATACCCTCAAGCTATAACAAATCTCATTGGATCCATCCACAAAATTCAGTGTACTGGGCCTTTGTGAACTACATGTACATGTATAATGTCAATTGTATGTAACAAAATTGGGAAACAAATTAAATGATTGTAACTGAATGTTTGCCATACCAAGGACTGTTGCAGTGGTGTTTTATTGTACAAGAATAATTGTCACAAATTTAATACTATTGAACACTTCTATTAAAGAATAACACCACCCCCAAAGAGGGTATTCCACGGTTTCCAGAAACAATAAAAAACAAACAAACAAAACAAAAAAGGTTGCTTTCATCATTTATACAACTTTGGACATTTTAATTCATGCCTTCAAAACAAAAGGAAATTAAAAATTAATTGTGCCGATAAACCTGTAAGTTTTCACAAAGCAATGTACATGTACAGACATTTCTAAAGTGGTGTCAGACTCCAACTCTAACAAATTCAGATACATGTAGATATTGTCTTTCACAATGTTCAAATGCTTCCAATGTGATTTCTTTACATGCTAAAGCATATCGGTTCAAAAACTAATTGAATGGAATACCAATATGACATTCATTTTTTCCGTTATTTCCGTTATTGTGAAGTTAGATAGGCTGTCGCTCAATAATGTTTTCTTGTACCCTTGTAGATGACCCTTAAGTTTGGATACATTACTCTGAAAGACAGTCACAACTTGTCATTCAACCTACCAATATCACAGTATGGAGACCACACAATTGTAGCAAACAAAACACCAAACAAAACGCCAAACATCCCAGTCTTCTTGTGCAAAGCTGTCGATAACTTTTCTTTGTACTAGCACTTCTGTGTTGTATGATACATATCAAAGAATGAGTGTGACTCCTTTGAAAGAAGACGTCAAAATAAAGAGCACAGTTCACTGAGATTCTTGATGTATGACCGTAGTATCTCTTGGGCAATCCATTTAAAGACGCCTTCAAAGTTTTTTATAGTCGCCTTGATAACAACATACTTGATGTTAGAGCGTTCGACCCATAGTTCCTCAGGCCCAAGCTCGTCCTCCAGTGACTTAATGCAACAACGCGTACAATGTACTTGCTTTCAAAATGGAATGCAATTCCCAAGCTGTCCATAACACCTCGAGAATATGGAGCTCTCACTTCATGAATGGCCCCTGTTAATTTTGACAAAAGATGAAATGTTATCATGACAATAAAATTAAATTAATGGAGAATATCCAACAAAAACGAGGTAAGAAAGCGCTGTGGGTAGGGCAGCTAAATACATGATTTTTGTTTAATCATCAAAGTGAAGTAAGTGAAGTGAAGAACCATTCAAACACTTTTTCTGACTGCATAACAAACAAACAAAACATAAAACAAACAAAACATCATATCATAATTAAGGACTAACACTATGTGTCTATAATGAATGGTCAAATTCTGGTTCACTAGCACATTCTTGGAATTAATTAGCTGAAGCTAATGAGAAGTTGATATTGATAAGAGGCTAGTATATGATTATCAATGGATTCATCCATGCAAATAGGGCATAAAATATGGGTGGAAGAAGCAGTGGGCAGGATAGGAACAAAGCTTTTGAATTTGAACTATGAGCAGATCAGTCATAAAATGCCAATTGTTGGTTTTAAGTATAGGCATTTCTATTTGGTATTCACAAAGTAAACTTAGCAATAAAAACAGTCACATAATATTTCTTTCAAAATAGGCCGACAATGAACAATATATGAGAACCTGTAGATATTACATGTCAGCAGAGGGTACTTGGATAGAATGTCGTATCCGACTGCCACTTTTTATCATTCAATATAACCAATAATGTAATCTTACCTACCTAGTAAGGTGGAGAACATATGGATGATGATGGACACATACTTCAAATAATTCCAGGATATTAATTTCAAGTTCTGGTGTTGCCAGCAGCAGAGTGTGGGTTCGAGCCCCGGCCGTGACACCTGTGTCCTTGAGCAAGACACTTAACCATAATTGCTTCTCTCCACCCAGGGGTTAAATGGGTACCTGTGAAGGCAGAGATGGTTTGCTCTCTATGCGCTAGAAATGGCAGCAATTGAGCTGTATACTCCCCAGGGAGCTGAGATGGTTTCAGGAATGATTTATGAGCCTTATGAGCCTTATGAGCAGGGATAATAATATAATGCGCCTTGAGCGCCACTTAGTTGGTGGATACGTGCGCTATATAAATCTATACATTATTATTATTATTATTATTATGAAAAATCAAGCATTTTTGGTATACGATGACTTCCTCAGTCATGTCAGTCTGATCTTGTCAACTCCCCCCATAAGTAACCAACACGGTCATTGTACATGCGCAGTGGCAACTATAATAGGATCCTTCTATTTTCTGAATGGGAGGATTTTTTATAAGGGAAATCAAGTCTGAAAACCATCATAAAAGTGATTTTTAAAGATAGTTTTCGCTTTCTGTAAATTTTAACTGGTTAGTGGTTGTAACAAATTCAAAAAAACCCTTAAAAAGTGGCGGGTCGGATACGACATTCTTTCCGGGTACTTTGTCATCGTCTTTTTAGCTATGACCTATAGGCCCCAGTCATTTTTCACAAAATATAATTTAATATTTTAAAAACGGTACCTACCAATTCCATTTCGATACGCAAATGCGGCAATGATGACTTCCGTCGACACACAATCCACAGGCAAAGCAATATCTTTCCACTAACTGCAGTAAGCCCGTAACTTAAGTAAGGTAATTGCTCCCGAACCCGGTGGTTAAATTGATAAATAAATCTAGGCCTAGGCCTATACCCTGTGCGAATTGCCAAACTTGTTGACTTTTCAGCTTCTCAATAATTTTCTTTCAGCGAAATCAATAGCTTCATCCACTTTGTTGGATTTTCATACAGCTATACTCGACTAGACTTGCGTTTATATCTGTTGCACGTACCAATTGCATACAAAATACGTACAGATTGCGCCTGCAGACAGAGCGATAAATTATGCTAATTACGTTCACACAGTGGCACGCTTGGAATGTCCTCGGAATGTTTTGGGTAAAACTTGCAAAATGCACAAGACCGTTATTAGCGGCCCTAATCGTAAAAAATTGTATAGCGCCAGCTACGGTGGGTGATTTACGACTGGCGCGGGATCGTGTAACTAGGATCCGCATAATAACGGTCTTGAACAAGACTATTTAAAACCATGCAACTTGCATTGGCGAGATTTTATGGACATTTTAAGTTTGGAAAAATGCACAAGATTGAACTAGTAAACATGGAAACTGCTGGATTTCCCAACAATGCATTGCGCGCATCCCTGCAGTGAGGCGTGGTGCTATTTCATTCAGACCGTTTGTAAACAATTGTTGTTTACTACGTCATTGAAACCTCAAATTCAGCCACTTTGCATAAGTTCTCTATTGATACAGTGCCTGATAACATGGTAAACAAATTTCAACCTGGGGTGAACCATTGACCCGGTATGCAGCTTTCAAAGTAAGGCCCCGCCCCCCTTGCCAGCTGACAACCCATTAAAACTGTACAGATGTCATCCATTGATGTTACCGCACTAATCCCAATGAAACCTGAGATGTTTATTTTGAGGTCTGGTTGTGGGTATTAGAATGGCCAGACAAATAGCATCTCTTGATTTCTCTGTAGAATGTCAGCAGTGCAAAAAATTTGCAAAAAAATTAGTTTTGGGTAACCATTCTTTTAAAGGGATTGTGGACTGACACCCATATAAAACTTTATATTTGGCTTGAAATTGTTTTCTTGGGTCTAGAGGGACTCAATAAGTCTGTTTACACCATTTGAGAAGGGATTGTGTACCCCTATATGAACGTTTTACACGCTATTCAAACGTACTAAATGATTTAGTCCCACGATGTGTTAGTGTGATTATATTGCGACCATGCACCGCAGGTCCGCTACCGGTAAAAAACGAAAAACAGGCAGTATAGCGCCACCTAGCGATTTTTAGCATACCAACTACATACATTTGGTATGCTAAAAATCGCTAGGTGGCGCTATACTGCCTGTTTTTCGTTTTTTACCGGTAGCAGGAGGGTCATTGTGTATGCGCGCAATGCATTGTTGGGAAATCCAGCAGTTTCCATGTTTACTAGTTCAATCTTGCATTTTTCCAAACTTAAAATGTCCATAAAATCTCGCCAATGCAAGTTGCATGGTTTTAAACTTCAGAAGAGGCATCTGTAGGTGGCATAGAATCTTGGAGGTGAGGTTGAAGAGCATTTGTCATGCTTAGGACACCTTTTTGGGTTACAGAACATTGCCTGCTCGATATCGATACTTGTCCATACAGGACTACCATTGGCATTCACCGCAGCGCTACTACCGTCCGTTAATGACAGAAGTTGTAAAAGTCAGGTACTAGGGCTGCGGTCACGACAGCTAAACCTTGTCTTGGTGACAATATTTAACTTTTATGTCTTAGTGACATTCTTTGATAACTTGTCTTGGTGACAACATGTAACCTATGTCTTAGTGACATTCTTTGATAACTTGTCTTGGTGACAATATTTAACCTTGTCTTGGTGACAATATTTAACTTTTATGTCTTAGTGACATTATTTAATTAGTTGTCTTGGTGACAACATGTAACCTTTGTCTTAGTGACATTCTTTGATAACTTGTCTTGGTGACAATATTTAACTTGTATGTCTTAGTGACATTTAATAACTTGTCTTGGTGACAGTTAGAAAGTTAGAAAAAATCAGGAAATGTCAGCGTGATCTGACAAAGCGTTATGGAGATATTATAAAATGTCTCAAGGCCTGATAAGGTTAACAAATGATGACTATTTAGACAAATCTTCCTCACTACATCAACATTATCTCAGTTTTAAACAAATTAATCCAATACATTCCGAGATAGGAATGGAAAGTTTGCAGTTGTACACTTTCTATTCCAAGATAGAAATGGAAGGTTTGGAATTGTAACCTTTCTATTCCAAGATAGGAATGGAAGGTTTGGAATTGTAACCTTACTATTCCAAGATAGAGATAGCAGGTTTTGAATTGTAACCTATCCATTCCAACATAGGAATGGTAGGTTTGGATGTGTAACCTTTCCAGATTTTGACCAAAAAAGGCAGATATAATAACATTCATGGTACTATTGGTAATATTGGCAAAACGTATTATAAATGTATTTTTACTTTATTTGAATCAGGATAACGGTACATAAAACAACCAACCTTATTTATGGGTAATGTTGTGTCGTTCTCGAAAAAATAATGAAAATGTATTAAGATTTTCCATATTCAATCCAAAGTGATGTCACCAAACGAAATCAGTTGGGAAAGTGCTCTATACATTTTTCAAAAACGACATATCACCTCAGACATAATTATTTGAAGGAATATAACAGTCCGCATAAATTTCACAAAAAAGAAAAGAAATTGCGTCCAAAATGCTAATTTAAACCATTAACATTCAGATTAAAATTAAACCATACATCTAATTCATCCATGAAATTCTTATCACCAAACTTTCGTTAAGCACTAAAATCAGTGGCGTAACTATGGGGGGGGGGGTGAGGGGGGCACGTGCCCCCCAGCCGAGGTCTGTGCCCCCCGGGTGCCCCCCATTCAGAATTATGAAACAAAATACGTCCCTATTTGAGACTGCAGGATTCAAGTATTGACATTCCCCCCTAAAAGTGGTACACCCCTAGTCCCCCTGAAAATTGGATCCTAGTTACACCACTGACTAAAATGTTTCCAATACAATTTTAAAATCTAATCATTTGCTCAATGCACTTAATATTATCATAAATGCATAATGTGTAATCATATACATACAAATACATTAACAATCAAATTTCCTTTTCGTAATTAAGACTGGTTATACAAAATAAACACTACTTTATAGGCATGACGTACTGTGACTCATATATACTGTGTATAGTGAAATTAAAATAAACTGCTTTAATTGAACGCGGATAGCACTGCATATAAATCATTACTAAGTATTAATCACCAAAATATTGAAAAATATTAGACACTTAAAGGGAGCATTTATCAGAGAATGAACCTTAATGGAAAATGTCCGTATCACCAACTTGCCTAAAATGATTCAAGGGGGTTTGTCTACTGGACCCCGCTGGGTCTTCACCCCCTTGTACCTCACGCTTGGAGGGCTTTGAGCTACGCGCTGACGCCTTCAGGATCAGATCTCTACACCGGGCCCTCCTTCCACAATTTCTGGATCTGCCCATGGTGAAGGGACAACACTGGTAATGTTTGTAAAACTTTTGCAAAACTTCTTATACAAGCATGCTTACTTTTAAAATCGACATATACCTTAAACAATAAATTAAGTCAAACTTGTGTCGTTTACGAGAAAATAGTGAAAATGCATTCAAATATGAATTTTACGCCTTTATTCTCGTATTACGCCTTTATTCGGGTGTTGAAGAAGGGCGGTTTCTTAAATTCAAAAATAACAATTATTTGACGCGTCTTAAAAGAAAGTATACTAAATATTTATACCATCATCAGCTTTACAACAACATAAAGTAACTATTTGGAAATGTTTTAATTACGAATTCTATACCTTACCTATAACGAAACTTACATTAATTAAATTCAAACAACCAAGTGAAACAAATAGGACAAAAACGCAATTTACTGAAGCAAAAGCTTGGAATCCAGTACATAGTGTATATTCTGCTCATAATGTAAGAAGAAAAGGGGTTCACAATGTAACCCTTGGTTAGTTAGGTAACCTAACACAACAAGTGACTCATTATGTAATCGGGATTGGGACCATAAAGTAAGCGCTATGCACGTAACGCATACAAAGACATTAGCGAAGACCTCAATACGAGCTATTGTTGATTTACTGATGAACGTCATATATAGACCACAGATTGGCACGAAGGAATCTAGTTATCGTCAAACTCTGGCTTGATGACACTGAAGTTTTCATAGATGGTTGGTGACATGTAAGTCTAGAAACACAAAGTAAAAATTGATTTTTATAATGTCACAACAACCGTGGAGTCAGGCCTATATTAAAATTAAAATTAAAATAACAAACATGCCTATGAAAACAGAGGCACAGAATCAAGTAGACGGATATTGCGTTAGTTTATTGATAATTATGTTGTAACATCTGAATTGTTATTTGAGGACCAACATCGAATCACAATGGCGTATAAAACGCCACTGATTTAACACCATGCATTTTACAACGGAAAAAACGATCTGTATTAGCCTAGCCGGTAGCAATACATGGAAAGGTATCAATAACACCAGGAGTCTATTATCTACACTGGACTACTCAATATGATTATACAAACTTACATGGTCTTCTCTGGAGTGTCGTTTATTTGTTCCAAAGCTTCGGTGAGTTCTCTGAAGGTTGGACGTTTGTTTGGTGCTCTCTGCCAACACTGCATCATCAAATCATAGCTAGATATTTGGCATAAATTAAAAACAGTGTTTGACAAAATTAAGCCCGTTTTATATTATATTAACTGGATTTATTACAAACTGTTCCAGTTAAGAATTTAAGAAATCTCATTGACTTTCAATCCCCAAGGGTTAGCCTTGGTCAATAGCAAGTAAAACAAATTGTGAGTTATTCGACTTACACTTCATCTGGGCAGTTTTCTGGCTGGGGCATACGGTATCCTTGCAGTAGTTGATCGGCTAGTTTCCTGCTCTTGATACCTGGGTATGGCGTTCCACCTGGGTATGGCGTTCCAAGTAATTTAAGTTAACCAATAAAACACAGTTAATAAGAGAACTTTCCAAACATGCATCAGATTGCGAAGTGACTCCTCATTGTTTTTTCAAGACGGTTTCAACGGTTACTGAGTGTAACCTATGTACAGATGAAAGTAATACACATAAACAGAGTTGACAGTTTTCGCAACAATAATATGGCTAAAGCAGTGTTTTTGTAAATAGTATACATACATACCAAATGTCACTATCTTCCAGAGTAAGATTCCAAAAGACCATCTGCGTGTTAAACATAAAGAGTAACACAAATAACAACAATGGGAGACATCACAAGACACATAATTGAGACATAAATCTAAAATTGATAGTGCCTATACTAACTGTTTTGACATGTTCCAGCGCGTTGGGGTTGTTTCAGCGTGAGGCGCTTTAATAATCTAAATATTATTGTAGGGAATGTGAGTGCGACCTCATTGTTTATTCATTCTTATAGAGTTACAGAGTTTGTGTGTTGACCTTTGTGCTTCCCGCGCAAGGACGGTTTGCATATAGTGTACTGTATTTAAATAAGTAGTTCTAAGTTTTCTTTTAAAACTCACTGGATTCATAAATGGTATCTGTGTTTCATAATTATTATAACCAAAAAGTATGTAATAATTTTACAATGTAATGGCTAATCTTTATAATTATTGTCTGGATAGATGGTTTATGCTGAACTATTCATTGGCGTAGTAATATGTAGATGGCGGCTTTGGTGACACGGGCAGTTGCTGACTTGTTTTCGGTCTTCATTGACACGGACGCAATCAAGTATTTTCCTCTCGATTTCTATTTTGTTTAACCCGTGAACATGGCTTCGCCATGATTTTATTGTTCCCTACATAGGAGAACATCATCCAAGGAACCCCCAGTGAGTATTTCTTGGTTGTTATATTCACGATTTGTTTGAGGAATTGTAGTTTTCTTTTGCGCTTGTCGTTGTCTGATTTTACATACAAAGTCATGTACTGTACATGTTTATCACATACATGGACTGCGTATAATGCTTCACATGTGTATAATTAGCTATGTGCTCGTGTAGCCAATGTTGTCTGTGTATTTACTTGCGTTTACTATTAGGCCCCCAAAAAAGATGTTGAGTTGCCCTCCACCGACCGACCCAAAAGTGCTGAAATCTCGGGTCGGGTTTTTTTTCTTCTTTTTTTCCCCCGTCATTCATAGGCCTATTTATTAATGAAACTTACCAATTTTCTTTGTATAAAACATAAATACGTTTGATTTGTGAAATTTGCCACTTTTTTTACCGGTAAATTTACTGGTACCCAAGACTCAATCTACAGTACATGTTTTCAAATCGAATGGCCCCGGCCCTCACATGGTGCACTGCCTTCGCACACACTGTGTGCCAACGATTGCGACTCAAATCTGCACGTTTTCCAATCGAATGGCCCCCTCACATGTTTTCCACTGGCTTCGCGCACTGTTTTGTATGTCAACGATTGCGACTCAATCTACACGTTTTCAAATCAAATGGCCCTCACACGTTGTGCACTGGCTCCCCGCACTGTACGTGTGTCAACGATTGCGACTCAATCTACACGATTTCAAATCGAATGGCCACTCACATGTTGCATGTTGAGCATTGCACGCAATATGGATGAATTTGCTGTGTCAATCACACCGAAAAGTACAACAAAAATGCTTGGGATACTTTTATTCTGAAGCAAAATTCCTTGCTGATAGGTATACAAATGAAAAACATGGTATGTGGTTTCAGTTCCAATGCATTTCAATCTTAAAATGACAGTCAAGGAGAAAAAAAAAAGAAAAAAAAATCCCGACCGACCGACCCCTTCAAATATTTTCACTGGAGGGCAACTCAACAAAAAAAAATGTTGGCCTTATGTATCATTCCAGGCAATGGTTTTTTGTTGTTTCTACTTGGTTTCGTTTCTACATTGGGGTTTTTCTACATGGGTTTCTTCATTGAGTCTCTACTGTGAATTAGGTCAACAATGATATAACTTAGTGCTGATTATTCTCCGTGGATTCTGTTAACTACCCGGATTATCAAAGAATAAACTGCGATTGTTAAGTTTATAATTGTCTTCAAGTCCTGCATTTTGTTACTGTACTCGTCCACATTAATTTGGGGACTGATCCTCCATGATATACCGTAATGGTATCCCTACATTATATTAATACTAATATTATCTGACACAGAACAAGATTTGGTTTCTTTATTACTGTTCCAAATCAAAGACCCCCCTCAGCACTCCTCCCCATGCAGACTAACCTGCCCCCGTGTGGGAAGAACAATAGAGACTACAATTTATTGGGAGTCGTTTTGGACTCTAGGCCCACGTACAAAAGCCAATATTTGTGCCCCTGCGGGTGCTCCTACGTTTCAATTTCTGGCCAAGGGCCTGATGTCAAATACATTCATCTACTGTCAACTACCGAGAAAATTTACATCTCAACTCGTTATCTGAAGATTTTTGTTGATGAAGATTTTTGTTGATGTGTTCCAAACAATGCTGATCCACTGTTGGTAATCTCAATAACAAACATAATAGTTTTGATATACATAATACTTTGCGTAACATTGATGATGCTTTTAACTGGAAATCATTCAGTCCAAGGTGCTATCATTCTAGTAAAATAATTTCGCAATTTTAGATGGAAAGTTTACAATAGAAAAGAGAAGCTGAAACTTTCACAGGTTAATTGGTTTTTGTTCATATTTTCTTATTATTATAAAGTATGGATGCATTTACAGACATCTGACGAGAACTGGCTTAGTAAAGCTGGATTTTACTTACACATCACTCTTAGACGCATACATCTGATGTGTCAAGGATTCAATGGCCAGCCAGCGAGCAGGTACCCGGGTCTAGATTGATTGAAACAAGTGTGAATATAATAGTTACAGGAAATTATTAGTAATAACTAGATTATCAAATTATATAAACGCTTGCTTACTTCCTTACTTTATGTCAGGATTTGCATGGTGGAGATAGATATAATTGAGTTATTTCGGGTACACCATGTTATGATCTCTTCTTGGAAGAAGTAATGGCTCTGAGAAGAGCCGGTTGGTTTGTTCTCAACGTTTCGACTAGTCTACTCTAGCCGTCATCAGGAGACCGATATTCCGGTGATTAGGTACATTCCATTGCGTAGACTTGACGTAGTACATTTACAAGATCATGTAACAAAGAATGTGTTTCTGAAGCAAAATGCGACTACGTTACTAATCATTAATTATCATATTAGTCTAATAAATTATAACACCAACACAATAAAATAATTAATATTTGAAAGTAAAGAAGAAACTTATCGTCCAATGCATCAAATTATTAATCTTAAACTCTCGATTTACCAAAGATTCCTGAACATAGATGTTTTCTCCCCTGGATAGCCCGAAATCAGAAACTTTAGCGATCAAGTCTTTCCCAAGAAGTATGTTCCTCGCAGCCAAGTCACGGTGAATTATCTGCAGGAAGACAAGATGTGATTTGCGAACAAAATGAATGCATTATTAAAATACGGCACATCGCGTATACGTTCTTGGCTATCTTTATTAATTGCACAATACGAAATTAAAAAGACATTAGCATATGCATAGCTGTAAGGGAACAAAAATACTCTCTTGATCTCTCAAGGTTGCTATCTGTAGGCAATTAGATTGATATAATTTTTTGCGATAGGAATGATAACCTATTTCACATTATTTTAATAATAAATCCTTAAGAAAATTCATGCAGGAAATCCAAAGAAAACATTTCTTAAAATAATGAACATTTAATTCAAATGATACTGACCCCAGCGTCTGATAAGTGTTCCATTCCTTTAACAACATCCACAGCAAATTTCAGCAAGTTTGAGAAAGTAAAGGGAGACGCAATGTACTTCGCTCGCCCCCCTTGTAGCTTTATTGGGCGATTATTCCGCAGATAGTTACGTAGGTTGTCTTCGGGAAGGAATTCCAGCGCAACATAGAGAGTTCCTTTGAGTAATTATTGTAAAACAATAATGCCGTTTGTTTGATTTTGGTCCTGACCAACATGGTCCACTGATCACGTGGCACTTTGCGTCTTTGCGAAAATTCATTAATGGAATTGTACGCCGTTGGTAAAATATCTGTAAATCCATGTACTTATGAAAATCAAGAGAAATCTAGAGAAATCTACTTGTGAAAGTCTGTCCTAATTTAATTCTGTCATTAACCAGAAAATTGTGAAAATGCATTTAGATTTGTTTAATTAATCCTAAAGTGGAATATAGATCATGACCAATTTCAAATTTGTAAAATATTTCAAGTTTTCTAAAAATAATTTCTCAGGATGTGTAGTAACACCACCAACTTAATGTTGTAATCGGGTAATTACCAATGGTATACACTCCCTATATCAGCTGACTCGAGTGCAATTCAAACTCACAAAAACAAGACCGTTATGATCACTCAGAATATAGGACACAAATACCATGCAAAACCTGGGAGTGTTGCCCAATATGAAGATCACTGGTTTAGTTTTTAACAGCCCAGTTTCTGTGGTGTAAACCAACTGAAACATTCTTAATCAAATAACACAAAAGTATAAGCAATGCAGAATGGAATATGTAATAAGCCTGAATGTTTAAAAGTGAATAATCTTTAATGACTAGGCCTATGTATTGTAATTTAAAACAGTACCAGCCAAATAATTATCTTGGTCACAGAGTTACATGACATGGTATTTCAACAGTTCAAAGTGCATTACCACAGTTCCAATGATCAGTGTTGTACGAGTCTTGACTGGTCTCCCCCTCAGGCCACCAGGTCTCGGTCTGTGACTTTGTGGCCTCGACTACAACATTGCCAATGACATATTGGTTTTTAAATTCCAAAATAATTTGATATTGTTATTAAACAAGGACTTACGGGACAATACAAATCACCCTTACCTTCGTTTAAACAAGCACCCAACAGAGCTACAACATTTGGGTGTGGTCCGATCCTAGTCATGGTCTGAAATTCTTGCATAAAATCATCAGCGCCAGACTTTAAAACACCAGCTTAAGTTATACCCATTGGACACAAGGAACAGTAAATAACAGGTTAAATAATTATTTAGTTAAACATGAGTTTTACTTGCACAATTTTAAGATAAGGTATAGAACTCAAAAATAACAAAATGGCTGAGCTAAAAGTAGGCCTACATTTTTTAAAACCTTATTTATGAAAGAACAAGAACATGCATTATCTATAAAATCTTGTTAATTTTACCTTTGAGCATTTTGATGGCAGCTTTAGTGACTTTGCCTCGTACTTTTACGCTACCTAGTCGTACTTCACTAAAGTTGCCCTTGCCCAGAACCTTATCCCCAATAATCAAATTATTCGATTTAATTTCCCATTTCAGCGCCCAGTCTAGTCACTGGGTCCAAAAAGTGTGGGGAAGGGGGAGGGGAGAGAGAATCTATCAGGGGTGTAATTTGACAAAAGTAAAACATCTTTCTTTCCTTGTGGCTACTTCTCTTCTTTGTAAAAAATCTTGAAATCAGGAAGTGTCGTGGCCGAGTGTCGTGGCCGAGCGGTCTAGCTTACCGGACTCAAGTTCTGGTGTTAGTAGCAGAATGTGGATTCGAATCCCGGCCGTGACACTTGTGTCCTTCAGCAAGACACTTAACCATAATTGCTTCTCTCCACCCAGGGATTAAATGGGTACCTGTGAGGGCAGAGTTGGTTGATTAGCCCTATATGCGCTGTAATGGCAGCAATTGAGCTGTATACTCCCCAGGGAGCTGAGATGGTTTCAGGAATGATTTATGAGCTTTATGAGCAGGGGTAATAATATAATGCGCCTTGAGCACCACTCAGTTGGTGGATACGTGCGCTATATAAGTCCACACATTATTATTATTATTATTATTAAAATCATGAGAAATCAGAGACCTGCCCTACTGACCACCTCCCCTTTGACAAAAAATGATTTAAGACCATGAAGGGCGCCCTCAACAGGTTACGCATGGCGCAGTATTAGTGCAATTTTGTAATTACTTTTTGTACTTATCCCAATACGATGTATTCCCCGATCACAGTAAATAATATCGAGAACCTTCTGAGCACAGTAAACATCGGTAAGCTGTAAAAACATCAAAGACAACAATGGTGAATTGCAACTGTATAATTTGTCACAAATGGTTTTCTTTGGGGGGGGGGACGAAAGTGGCAGAGAAGGGACAGGAAAGAACAGACTACCTTCCAGTTCCACTGACAACCAGTAATGTTTTCTCACGTATCGACCATACCACTTGTGGTGCTGCTTACCCTGTCATGTACATACACACATTTTATCCCATGGGCAAGGCAAGAGTATTACCTTCAAAAAAGGTTTGCTGAAATAGAAATATTCTTAAGGTTGATTGATAGATTCGTTGTTGGAACAATCGCCTTTGAGTCATATTTCTCGCAAATGTATTTTCTACTGTGGAAAATTGATATTTTGTAGCTGTTTTCCCACCCTCGCTGATAAAAAAGAACAGTGAATTTTGTACACATGATCTGCAGCATACTGTTGTGATCGCCACAAACTACCGTGCAACCTCATGTCATGCTTTTCGGGAGCTTATAATGTACATATTTCTAAGCGATATTTGACTCTGATGTTAAACACTTCTGACATACATGTACATCCACAGCATTGCATCTGAACTCACCACATAATCTTTGATGTTCAAGATAATTTTGTGCTCGGTTTTTGACTCACCTACTCTATGATAATTACATGCTCACACACACAAGCAGCGTTTAACATTGGGATCAAACATGTGCACAACTTACTTTAATTTCTGTGTGCTTCCGAGGCCAAAACATAAATTGCCAATATAGATCACTGGTAAAAGCCATATCTGCAACAAAATATCAGGATCATTATTATTTGGATAGCAGGAACAAATTTATGTAATGTGAAAATGGCTAGTGTTATGATGAAGTTTCACATAAAGGGCTGTTTTATTAAAAATGTACATGTGTACCAATCATATTTCCAATCTTATTCCAATAATAATGAATAAATAAAAAACGATGTCAATTAAAACCCTAACCCCCTAGGTATTCTGGCTAGGAACCTTCCTGAACCCTAACCCCCTATAGGCATTCTGGCTAGGAACCTTCCTGAACCCTAACCTGCTGTAGGTATTCTGGCTAGGAACCTTCATTAACCCTAACCCCCTAGGCATTCTGGCTAGGAACCTTCCTGAATCCTCCAAAATCCACCATAGTGCACATTTGGAAACATGCTCTTATCTTCAAAATGCACCATGCATTTTCGTTGTTCTTTCATATTCAGCACTTATGGCCTGTACTTCTTGCCAGGTAGTAATTTTGTCCCATTTGAAGAGGTGAAAGTACCAGTTTCCAACAGTGCTGAATTTTTCCAAAAAAGTGCCCCTTGGAGGATTTTGAAGGATTTGGGGTGCTATGTATGTACACACGTATGTCAAGAATTTACACCTGTCCAATTCCAAGAAACTGGAACGAAGGAAACCTGATGAAGATGAGAAACAAAACAATGAGACACAATGTATGGAAAAGTCAAGAAATTATAATTAAGTCAGGGACGAATACATTGTAGTCTCGTCGTACCTCCTCAAACACTGCTACCGTCTCCAAACCCAAAATCTGTTGGGTCTCATAATTTCTAAGTGCAATAAAATTCAGTCGTTTGAAGACCATGTACCTAAAATTATCAAACTGATACACTAGCAAATTATAATGAAAAAAACGTACTGACGGATACAATGAATTAATTTCTAATTTAAAATAATGCCTCGCCAAAATGTCGCATTGTTTTTCAGGTACATTAGTTCAAACAGGGTCATCATGGCAGTTAACTGTGACATCATCGCCACACGTGTGGACGGGGAGACGATGTAGCGGTGTATGATGAGGTGCGATGAAACTACACCACTGCATGGAATTAGGAAGTTCGCTATTGTGAGATCATTAATTTTAGTGAATTTTTTATTTTATTTATTTATTTTTAAATTTCAAATTTGTTTCGAAAATTTCATAAAATCCCAGAAATAAAATAGGTTGTAACGTTTATAATTAGCAGATCAAAAGTTGGGAAAAAAAGGTAGAATGTCGAACACAATCATCACTTTTCTGTCCAAATATGACATAGTATCACAGATTTTCATTTAAAAGATGTTAGAAGACACACTTAATGACAGGAAAGTGTAGTCAAGTGAGGATTGTAAATGATATTTTGGGAGATTTTGAGCAATGAATGTTTGCACTCCAGTGAGATTTTGGCCATTTTGTCGTCTGCTAAAAACACATGCTTAGTGGTAATTAGACAAGTGACAGTTGGGTTCGACATTCTTTCAACAGCAACAAAAATAAATAAATAAATAAAAAATTGTACATGTAGGGTTAGGGCCAAGGATACGGAGTCCAGTGTGTGTTGCCTACTGGTCACAGAATGGGGTTAATATTAATGCTACAGTTGTGTGGGGACTGTTATTACTGTGTAACGTTAGCATGCCAGTCAACTCATCCCCTGGCAAACTTGCCCCTTACAATCTCACCCCCTGCCAAACTCGCCTTCTGCCAAACTCGCCCCTCGGCAAACTCGCCCCCCCTGCAAACTTGCCCCATTTCCCCCCCCCCCCCAACAAACTCATCCCCTGTACATTTTTTACGCATCTCATGCTATTGAGACTGGCTATTATAAGAGAGTAAATAAAAATGTTTATATAAAGGCAGGATGTACGGTGACATAACTATTTTATTTTTAATGATTTTTTAGGCACTTTGAGACTGATTGAGTATAAGACAGTAAATCAAACATAGGGCCCACAAATAATTTCAATGGGCGTTTTATTTAACAAAAATAAATATTACATGAAATAATTCAATGGTTACTACTAAAATGGAACATATAGAAAGTTAGCTATAAACAAAACTGTTTATTTTACTATGTATAGGCCTACTATATATTATGAATATTTACAAAGGGACTTTGTATTTTGTTAAATTACATTTTAATTTTATCTGTATTTTTGTTTATGTAATTACTCATTTTAGTTATTTATTTTACTCAGTATTTTGTTTAGCTAGTTTCCTATTTATTCTATTTAATTTGTAACTGTAAATGAATTATTTCTTGTAATGTTTATTTTCGTTAAATAAAATGTGATAATTATTAAATCAGTCTCAATAGTGCCAAATAATTTACCACAGAGTATACTATAACTAAGACTTAAAATAATTTGATTCATTAAAATAGTTATTTCCCCGTACATCCTCTCTGTCTATAATGACTGTTTTAATTACTCTCGTAATAAACCAGTCTCAATAGCGTGAAATGCGTCAACACATTACTGGGGCGAGTTTGCCGAGGGGCAACTTTGTCGGGAGACGACTTTGTGAGGGGCTAAAAAAAGTTAGTTTGTCTGATTGAGAATGATGTACAGCCATAGAACAATGCAGCAAGCACACGAGAAAGTCTACTGTGCTCCACCGCTCCAACGGCTGTGCCACCTTCCGCCATCTTGTACATGTGTCAATGTTGACACAAGTGCTTTCCCAGAGTGTGTAACGTTAGTGCGTGTACCCCATCTGGACCATGGGCACGAGGTTAATAAAGACTTACTGTGTACTACCATAGAGCAAGGTCCTTGCTCAGCTCTATGGTACTACTGTGGCACGCGTAATTTTTTTCAGGACGAACTAGTGGGCAATTTTGGAAAAAAATATATTTTAAAAAAACTTGTTGTTAAAAGACAACAAGTTTAAACAAATTGGAAACGGCACCACTATCACATAAATGACGGCAGCTGCGCAGTTTGAAACATTATTTTGGTACAAAATTACCAACTATTTTTTTTGTCATAGAACCCTCTTGTGGTAATCAAAGTGACTTGACAATGGGGAAATTACGGTTTCTTACCGTAAAAATAAATGGCCAAGCAATGGCCACTCAATAGGCCTATATCCCTACAAAGTTCTATGAATATCGGCTGAAGATTAAAGGAAATGTGGAGGGGCACAACAACGCAAAAGAAAAAGCCCAAATCTGCATGATACCCGAACTAGAATTTCTGGATGCAACAAAGAAATCAAACAAGGTTATCAACACTCGACTCGGATAATTTCAAAACCAAAATATAGCAATTTAAATGGTTTAATTAAGACAATGTATTTAAGCTTACAAGATTACAATGGAGTTTAAATCAAATTAAAATAAGACTGTATATTGTTGATCCACTACTGTCATTAGCATATATACAGCTATAGTTGTAACCCCTTATATCGCAGAAACAACGGTTTAATTCACTTTATTAACAATTATAGCTCACAGACCTATAATCTCAACTTTTCGTCGGTAAACCACCTAGAATCAGAGGTGTGATTTGACAAATGTAAACAAATTATGAAAAACGGGGTAGCGGGCTTGGGTCCTCTCCCTTTGGTCTAGAGGACAAAGCCCTCTGCTCCTGAATGTTTGGGGGATTTATAGACACAAACAATAAGAAGCTAGTGGTTTGAACACAAAACAGGCTACCTCTCTTCTTTCAAGAAAATTTTGAGGCAAACGGAGATGTGTAAAATAAAAAAACAATAACAAAAAAAAAATCCTGAAATCAGGAAAAACCCTGAGAAATCACAGACCTGTATAATACATTTCGCCTGGAATTGTCGTAATAAGCACTTGGTACTCTAGATGGGCCCGCCTGGAATTGTCGTAATAAGCACTTGGTACTCTAGACGGGCCCGTCTGGAATTGTCGTAATAAGCACTTGGTACTCTAGACGGGCCCGCCTGGAATTGTCGTAATAAGCACACTTGTTACTCTAGACGGGCCCCGCATTTAAAGGTTAAAATGTTCCAGAACTTTCTAACCCTTTTAACAATTTTTAGCTTTCTTGGAAATCATTCTGTGAATTATGAAATCATCATCAGGTGTGTCATCATCAACCTAACGTTGAAGTAACGTCAAAGTGATGTCACCGAACAAAATCAGTTGGGGAAGTGTTCTATTAATTTTTCTCAGACATAAATATTTCAAGGAATGTTATTGATACTATCATCCATTTACTTTGCACCGGTAATATGTTACACGTGAAACTGTGACTGTTTTTATTTTTCGAGAATACACCAATAGTGTATACTGATTAGGGGCTTCAACAGTCAGCATTAATTTTACAGAAAAAAATTGCTTCCAAAATTATAATTGTAACCATGCATTAACATTCATTAATATTCAGATTAACATAATCTAATTCATCCATCAATTTGTAGTCACGAAACTTTCGTTAAGCACTAAAATGTTTCCAATACAATTTTAAAATCTAATCATTTTCTCAATGAACTTAATATCAATGCCTGAGGCGAAAAAGAAATCTCCGGTTCCTGGTCACAGGTGGGCTTCAAAATCGGTGAAGTGACGCTGTTTTTTCCGTCTTTTTTAAGTTAGGCCTATTTATTTATTTATTTTTTGCCACCAGTGAAATACGTGATACATGTATACGCGGTTATTGGAACCAGACCAAATTTCCCATACACAAAGTATGGTGGCTAAGGGAGGCCGCACAAATTGGGCAAACAATTCGTACCCTTATGTGAAAAAGTGGTTTAAAGCACAGCTCGGCAGGCAATTGATCCAGCAATTTTGGCTGAAATTGGACATCGTTTCATAGCAAAACAAAAAAAGAAAACTAAAAATGCCGACGCGCGGGTCTGAGGCGACGCGCGCGGAGACCAGAAACCGGAGACTTTTTTCGCCTAATCTAGTTAGCCTATAAATTAATTCTCGTAAGACTGGATGTTATACAAAACTACTTTTTTTTTTAATTAACAGTCCGCATAACGTACTATAGTGGCTCGTATGTGTAGTGAAATTATAATAAAATGCTTTAATTTAACAATTATATAAAGCGATGCATATATATCATTACCACTGGTAATTATAATATAGCATAAAGGCCTCAACCGTCGAATAAATTTCTTGATTATTATTAACAATTTGTTAGAATATTATCTTCTTATGAGTATAGGCTCAAAATTACAAGTTGGCGCTGATTCAAATACACCTAATAATATAACATAACTGCAGTCATCAGGGGCGCCCGCAGACATCAACAATGTACGCAATCGCGTGTACTTATCAATTTGATTTATTTATTAAAGTTTGCTTTACCTGAATATATGATGACACCTGAAATCTCTGTAATAAATCCTGTAAAATGCCGTTAACGTCCAGCTCTGTGGGTTGGCCATTGACCACCCCGTACTAGACAGTGGATATAAATATAACATCTCAATTTCACAGGCAACTTTGAATTTAAGCCACTTACACCATTGTTATTGTTGGCAAATCTTATTCTAAAAGTTTCCTTTCTTTGAATCAGAATTATACATAAAACAACCAATCTGTGAAAGGTTTAGGTTATGTGTATGTTGTGTCGTATCGAGAAAATAATGAACAGATATTCAGATGTATCATATTCAACTTGACGTTGAAGTAACGTACGTTGAAGTGATGTCAGCGAACAAAATCAGTTAGGAAAGCGTCCAAAATTATAATTGTAACTAAAGCACTAAAATGTTTCCAATACAATTTTAAAATCTAATCATTTGCTCAATGAACTTAATATTATCAATGCCAGAGGCCAAAAAGAATTCTCCGGTTCCTGGTCACAGGTCGGCTTCAAAATCAGTGTGGTGACGCGGTTTTTTTCCTTCTTTTTTAAGTTAGGCCTATTTATTGTTTGCCACCAGTGAAATACGTGATACATGTATACGCGGTTACTGGAACCAGACCAAATGTCCTATACACAAAGTATGGTGGCTAAGGGAGGCCGCACAAATTGGGCAAACAATTCGTACCCTTATGTGAAAAAGTGGTTTAAAGCATAGCGCGGCAGACAATCGATCCAGAAATTTTGGTTGCAATTATAACTGGGCATCGTTTAATAGCAAAACAAAACAAGAAAACTAAAAATGCCGACGCGCGGGTCTGAGGCGACGCGCGCGGAGACCAGAAACCAGAGACTTTTTTTGCCTAATCTAGTTTGCCTATAAATTAATTCTCGTAAGACTGGATGTTATACAAAACTACTTTCTTTTCTTTTTAAATTAACAGTCCGCATGACATACTATAGTGGCTCGTATATACTGTGTAGTGAGATTATAATAAAATGCTTTAATTTAACAATTATATATAGCGATGCATATAAATCATTACCACTGGTAATTATAATATGATATATCATAAAGGCCTCAACCGTCGAATAAAATTCTTGATTATTATTAACAATTTGTTACAATATTATCTTCTTATGAGTATAGGCTCAAAATTACACCTAATAATACACCTAATAATATAACATAACTGCAGTCATCAAGGGCGCCCGCAGACATCAACAATGTTCGCAATCGCGTGTAGTTATCAATTTGATTTATTTAGTTTGCTTTACCTGAATATATGATGACACCTGAAATCTCTCTAATAAATCCTGTTAAATGCTGTAAACGTTCCAGCTCTGTGGGTTGGCCATTGACCACCCCGTACTAGACAGTGAATATAAATATAACATCTTGACAATTTCTGCGGGCACCTTTGAATTTAAGCCATTTACACCAATGTTATTGTTGGCAAATCTGATTCTAAAAGTTTCCTTTCTTTGAATCAGGATTATACATAAAACAACCAACCTGTGAAAGGTTTAGGTTATATGTATGTTGTGTCGTTCTCGAGAAAATAATGAAAAGACATTAAGATGTACATCATATTCAACCTAACGTTGAAGTAACGTTGAAGTGATGTCAGCGAACAAAATAGTTGGGAGTGTGTTCTATTAATTTTTAACATATATCTAATTCATCAATCAATTTCTAATCACGAAACTTTCGTTAAGCACAAAAATATTTCTAATACAATTTTAAAATGTAATCATTTGCTCAATGAACTTGATTATCATAAATACCTACGGCATAAAAAAAGAAAGTCTCCGGTTCCTGGTCGCAGGTTGGCTTCAAAATTGGTGCGGTTACGTGGTTATTTCTTTTTCTTTCTATTTATTTATTTATTTATTTATTTTGCAACCAGTGAAATACGTGATACAAGTATACGCGGTTACTGGAACCGGACCAAAATTTCCATAGGCCTACACAAAGTATGGTGGCTATTCAGAGGCTAAATCAAACAAACGTTCATACCCTTATGTGAAAAAGTGGTTTAAAACACATGGCAGAATTCCAATAGATCCAGCAATTTTGGTTGCAAGTTAATAGAGGGAATCGTTTCATAGCAAAAAAAAAGAAAACTAAAAATGCCGAGTCATGGGTCTAAGTCGACGCACAGAGACCAGGAACCGGAGACTGTTTGCCTAATCTAGTTAGCCTACAAATGCATTTCTCGTAAGACTGGATGTTATACAAAATAAACACTACTTCATTTCTTAATTAACAATCCACATGACGTACTATATAGTGACTTGGGTACACTGTGTAGTGAGATTATAATAAAATGCTTTAATTTAACAATTATATATAGCGATGTATATAAATCTTTACCACTAAAATCAGTGTAAATTACAATAATAGATACTTAATTTTAAAGGGAACATTATCAGACAACAAATGCATACAGTTACACTTTAATTATGGCTTGATTTTTTTTAGGAAGGATCAGACGCTTTATTAAATTAAAAACGGAAACTATATTTATTTCTTATTTATTTTATTTATTTTACTTATTTATTTTATTTTATACATCCAACAGTGCAAGCGCCAATAACAGGAAGGATAATAGGCCTACTAGGGTTGGTTTGGGTAATGGAATTGTACAGCAAAGTCAGGCGGTGTATGAAACTATTTCGGGTAGCATTGACCCTATTAGGGACAAGGAACAGACTGGGACTACGGAGATTGGGACGGGGTACCTTAAGGGGAATCAAAGATAATATCAAACATTTTAAAATGTTTTTATTATTATTATTATAATTATTATTATTATATATATATATATATATATATATATATATATATATATATATATATATATATATATATATATATATATATATATATAGTGTGTCTCAAAATAAATTTAACGGAATGCCAGACGTAGAATGAGTAACCAGCATAGATAATATAGGTATGGTTTGAAAGATACACCTTTCCACTTATTATTGCAAGCTATTGTTGATCAGTACTGTTCATTCATTCAGTACTGTTTAACATCAATTCATAGACCACAGGTTGGCATGAAGGAATCTAGTTATCGTCAAACTCAGGCTTGATGACACTGATGTTTTCATAGATGGTTGGTGACATGTAAGTCTAGAAACACAATGTAAGAATTCGTTTATATAATGTCATAACAATCGTGAAATCGGGCCTATATGGAACACAAATTAAAATGATAAATATATTTTTAAAAAAGAGGCAAACATTCAAGCAGACAAATACTGGCTTAATGGCGCCAATTTGAATTAATCTATCATCTATGTAGGTCCGATGTTATAATTTGAATTATTATTCGAAGACCAAATCCGAATAATAATAATAATAATGTGTGGACTTGTATAGCGCACGTATCCACCAACTAAGTGGTGCTCAAGGCGCATTATATCATTACCCCTGCTCACAAGGCTCATAAATCATTCCTGAAACCATCTCAGCTGCCTGGGGAGTATACAGCTCAATTGCTGCCATTACAGCGCATATAGGGCTAATCAACCAACTCTGCCCTCACAGGTACCCATTTAACACCTGGGTGGAGAGAAGCAATTATAGTTAAGTGTCTTGCTCAAGGACACAAGTGTCACAGCCTGGGATTCGAACATACATTCTGCTGCTAACACCAGAACTTAAGTCCGGTAAGCTAGACCGCTCGGCCACGACACTCCACGAATCACATTGTATACCGGAATAATTAGCCGCCAAGTTAAGCCTGGACAAAGCAATATGATTATACAAACTTACATGGTCTTCTGGAACGTCATTTATTTGTTCCAAAGCTTCGGTGAGTTCTCTGAAGGTTGGACGTTTGTTTGGTGCTCTCTGCCAACACTGCATCATCAAATCATAGCTAGATATTTGCCATAAATTAAGAATATGTTATAAAAAATAACAATAAATAACTAGATTGATAAAGACTGTTCCAGTTATGAATTTAGGAAATCCCCAAATGTGCACCAATTAAGGGATTGATACAGTAGGTTATTTTCCTTCCTTGGCCAATAGCAAGTAAAACAAATTGTTTTGAGTTATTCGACTTACACTTCATCTGGGCAGTTTTCTGGCTGGGGCATACGATATCCTTGCAGTAGTTGATTGGCTAGTTCCATGCTCTTGATACCTGGGTATGGCGTTCCACCTAAGTAATTTAAGTTAACCAATAACACAAACTTAACAAATGAAATTTCCAAACATGCATCACATCGAGTAGTGACTCCTCATTGATTCTTCAAGACGGTCTCAAAGGTTACTGAGTGTAACCTACAGATAAACCTAAATGCAGATATAACCTGGTCTCATAAACACCCAGTGCTGGCCCGGTCTAATATAGGTTTTCCCGAACATTTTAAAACTTTTTTCATTCAATCTCCAAAGCGGTTAACTTCAATTTCGTCCCAAGAAGACTGGAATGTGCAAATGCTACAATGAATTTAGTCATTGGTCATTCCAAATGATCATTGGTCAATCAGTTTCAGCATTTTTCATTCGTTGTCGTCAGATTTCACTGGAATTCGTCTCACCTGATCATCATCTACATAATGTAATGATCGAATTCGTCTTTGTTCAAGCGATTTCAAGAATTGTTCGCTCAAATTCATCCGATAATCTGGCTGTGAACAGCTTTGTGAAAAAGCTTATATAATCCATTTTCAGGTTAGTTTCTTTCACTTGCTCTCATGATTCCGGACCGTCTTACACCACTTTATACTCCGAACATCATAAATCTTCGTAACATAGGCAAATGACTGCAAATGGAAACCGGCCCAGTGGGCCATACAACAAATGAAAAGATGAAACGTAAAAAATCAAAGACAGCATACAATCATGTGACGAATTTAAATTAAATTGATACGAATTTGATTGCAAAATGATGAACTTGCTTCGTCTATCGTTCGTTTGACAACTGCGGTCGACGAAATTGAATTGTCTTTCACCAAAATCTATGGCAAATATATGAAATTATTTGGTCAAAGTACGAACATGAACGACCAAAGACGAAATTGAACATGGGATATGCAAGGTTATGAATCTTCGAGACGAAATTGAAGTTAACCGCTTTGGAAATTGAATGAAAAAAGTTTTAAAATGTGCGGGAAAACCTATATTAGCCTGATGTCAATGACGTGTGAAAGCACTCGGTTATTCAAGCGTATCACTCAGTTGCCTTCCGGTCTCTGGCTCTGGGGTCATACAAAAGGCTGCCTAATCCGATAAGTGACTTTTATTAAAGGATTATTCGTTGGCTTGTGATTTTGGAGCTTGGAAGAGACGCCAATTACTACGATTTATAGGCGTAATTTCGACAATTTATTATTTGCCAAGCACTGTAACATTGGGATGTATACATGTATGGTAGCAGACTAATAACTGTGTGATTCTTAGTGCATAAATCAGCGGCTATGTACTGTTTGTACAAATATATACTACTTGGGAACTGCGCCTGTGGCAGCGTAAACAAGAGCCACAATTTCCGCAGTTTACACGCAAAGGTTTCTTAACTGGAAAATTATTTTCATATAAATCAAAAAATGAGAGTGGAAAGTATTGAGTACAAGATTGGGCTCATTGGTGGAAAAACAACATTCCAGCTATCCTTTCAATATGTTGAGATTTAATAAGTCTGTAGGATCAACCCATATTGCAATTTTTACGTCACCAGTAGATGTATTCATGGGCGGATCCAGAACATTTTTTAGTGGGGGGCTGAGAATCAAAAACAATTATTTTTCAGTACTACAAAAATTACAATGAAATAATCAAAGGGAGAGAAAAACAAAGCACACTGTGGGAATGGGAGTGCGTTCTCCCCTCCCCTCCCCCTCTCTCTTTGTCTGTTTCTCTCCTTTTTATTTTTTTTATTTAATTTTTTTTCTTTTACAATTTTCGGGGGGGGGGGCTACAGCCCCATTAGCCCCCCCCCCCCCTGGATCCGCCAATGGCATTGAAAAAAGTAAGTTGTATTTGGTCTGATAGATCATTAAATAAAATACCACTCTTGGTAAGTAGGTCATTACCATTAATGATAAAATATTATCAATCGAAGAAGCAGTGGATGAGTTAATACGAGTTTGTCAGAATGTATCAGAGGCAGGTGGGAATTGCTAAAATAGAATTAACACAATTGGATTATGAGTGCTATTTTTAAAGAGATCTATATTAAAATCACACATGATAAAAGGCGTTTTATTCTCCCTATTATATTGGCCATGTTGTCAAAAGTATCAAGAACATTTTTATTAATATCAGGAGGTTCATAAATGTTACCAATAACAATGTTTTTCTCATGATTCCGAGAAATTTGGCCGTGACGGCTGAAACATTATAATGAAATTAGCTGTTAGAACAATTTGCAGGCGGAAAAGATGGCTGTCGGATTAATGAGCGGTCAGAACAATAGGCTGTATGACCTTAATTTGTCGGGAGTATTTCTGACGCATTTAAGTTTTGTCCAACAAAATATAATAATTGGCCGTCGGAATATTGAGCTTTCCCAAAGTAATAACCTATATTGTTTGTTTATTTCTCCTAATCTTTTTTCCTAATGCTCCAAATCTCCGAATACAGGGCAAAATCGGACAAGTGGCCCCGTCCCCATCACTTACATGTACTTTGTATGGTCTATACTATTTTTTTGCCCGTGAGCGTTAAATTTTGTCCCCGTCCCCCAGCGGTACATTCGCATTTTTTCTTCTTCTCACTCTCTCTTTTTGTGGAGAGGGTGAGCAGAAGCCTTTGGACCTGCCACTAGAAATCTTGGAATGAAAAATAATTAGGCCTACTATAATCTGTTTGTGGTTTCCTGTATGGAGTGTCGTGGCCGAGCGGTCTAGCGCACCGAACTCAAGTTCTGGTGTTGCCAGCAGCAGGGTGTGGGTTCGAGCCCCGGTCGTGACACTTGTGTCCTTGAGCAAGGTACTTAACCATAATTGCTTCGTCCTTCGGATGGGACGTAAAGCCGTAGGTCCCGTGTGTTGTATAATGCACGTAAAATGGATTGTCGTGCGGTCTAGCGCACTGAACTCAAGTTCTGGTGTTGCCAGCAGCAGAGTGTGGGTTCGAGCCCCGGCCGTGACACCTGTGTCCTTGAGCAAGACACTTAACCATAATTGCTTCTCTCCACCCAGGGGTTAAATGGGTACCTGTGAAGGCAGAGATGGTTTGCTCTATATGCGCTAGAAATGGCAGCAATTGAGCTGTATACTCCCCAGGGAGCTGAGATGGTTTCAGGAATGATTTATGAGCCTTATGAGCCTTATGAGCAGGGATAATAATATAATGCGCCTTGAGCGCCACTTAGTTGGTGGATACGTGCGCTATATAAATCTATACATTATTATTATTATTATTATTATTATGTCCATAAATTAGGCCTAAACAGGAATAAACACAGTCCTCACTTTCCTCATTTTTCTGGATCTGCCCCTGGAAACCATTTCCTGTAATGTAAACACTAGGGCCTAAACAAAGAAAAACATACATATACTACCGGATGGGCGGATGTGTTCGCACTCCCACTGCTAAATGTGGCTCTGAATAGCCTTGACCAAGACTGTCGTATAGTGCGCACTTACCATGGTTACGGTACCCCAGTCCCGTACCAATTTATGGGTTCTCACCGGGCTAGCAAATGGCACCGGGCCAAATCTGCATTTAGCCCTAAGTAGTACACATAAACAGAGTTGACAGTTTTCGCAACAATAATATGGCTAAAGCAGTGTTTTTGTAAATAGTATACATACATACCAAATGTCACTATCTCCCAGAGTAAGATTCCAAAAGACCATCTGCGTGTTAAACATAAATAGTAATACAAGTAACAGCAATGGGATAACAATATAATTGTGACATGAAATTGATAGAGCTAGACCTGTTCACTATTAATCATGTCCAAGCACTTTGGGGTTGTTTCAACGTGACACGCTTTAATAATCTAAATATTTCTGTACATTATTTCCTTATTCTTAAGTATGAATGCATTTACAGACATCTGACTACTGGCTTAGTATGGGGGGGGGGGGGGTGCTTAGTGTGTGTGTGTGTGGGGGGGGGGGGGCAGGGCTGGGTGTTATTGTTTGTGTGATTTTTGTGATTTTGTGCGATTTTATTTTTTTTTTGCGGGGGGTTTACTTCGTTGTTCTTACACATATGTGTAACGTGTGTTTCCTTTCTCTTTTTAATGTTATATGTTACCGTGCAATAAGTGTAATTTTAATTACAGTACATTTACTATTTTAAATATTTATCATATTTTTGTAGAATAGAAATCTAATTATATATTTTTATGTTTGTAAGCCAGTGGCATTGGATTTTTTATGACTGCCGAATAAATAATAATAATAATAATAATAATAATAATAATAATAATAATAATAATAATAATAATAATAATAATAATAATAATAATAATAATAATAATAATAATAATAATAATAATAATAATAATAATAATAATAATAATAATAATAATAATAATAATAATAATAATAATAATAATAATAATAATAATAATAATAATAATAATAATAATAATAATAATAATAATAATAATAATAATAATAATAATAATAATAATAATAATAATAATAATAATAATAATAATAATAATAATAATAATAATAATAATAATAATAATAATAATAATAATAATAATAATATAATAATAATAATAATAATAATAATAATAATAATAATAATAATAATAATAATAATAATAATAATAATAATAATAATAATAATAATAATAATAATAATAATAATAATAATAATAATAATAATTAATAATTAATAATTAATAATTAATAATTAATAATAATAATAATAATAATAATAATAATGCGTCAGAGTCGCAAGACGTGCTTCAGATCGCTCTCGATAAAGTGCTATTTTTTCCTTTTTGGTGGCGGATTTTCTTCTGAAGTGTCAACATCTCTCTTCTGTATAAGAAGCAGAACGACCTAGGCCTTACAGGAAGACGTTTTTACGTGTATTTTGGCCTTTTTTGGCCTTTGAATCCTTGAAAATTGTGTACGCTGCAAGATAGAAGGGCAGCCATCTTGAAAGCCATGGCATCAGGCCATCAGTCTCTACAAAGAGCCACGCTTCAACGACCAAACACAATACGGTTTAATGTCAACCATCTCAAAGATGTGAATGCAAATGAGGTCTATTGTGCAATTAACAAAGAGCTTGGCACAGTGGCGTCCACTAGATGTATTGCCCCCCTGGAAAGAGGTTGGTACAACATATCTTTCGAGGACCATCAAGATGGTGAAAGAATAGCCCTGCATGGTTTAATATTGCAAAAGATGCTTATTCAATGTGAACGTGTCAACTTACAGAGTTCAGTAGTCGTATACATCAAGGCACCATATGAAATGGCCGATGCAACAATACGTAACGCCTTGGCGCAGTTTGGCACAGTAGCAAACATTCGACGACAGACCCACGATTTCGACAAATCAATTGAAACAGGAGTCCGTAGCTTACTAATAAAGAGTTTAGAAAAGCCCATTCCAAGCTACTTAACCCTCCTGGGCATTACTCAGTAAACTTTACACTAACGCATAAGTGGATGTATTGCAATACACCCACACAAGTAACGGTGTCTAGAATGACTAAAAAATAATACAGGGTGCCCATGATGTTTTTATGTTTGTTTCACTATTTACAAGTATATTTGGCCCATAATATTTTTTAAAAAAATGTTTGTGGGTGGGGGGTGGACGATGGGGAAGAAAATACACATACTGTACTAATTATTCTAATAAACAGATGCTTTATTTACATTATTTTCATCATTTGCATGTAGCTCTCACTTACATCAATAACATCCACACAACTAGATACATAAAAGCTGTTCTACAACCAACCAGTGGCCCAGCAATCATCAAAGTGTGTGTGTGTGTGTGCAAACTGGTGAGCGAGTGTATTGGAATACACACATGTGTGTATTGCAATACACTCGCTCACTAAGCTATATATACTTTTGTACACTGCATGAAAACACACACAGACCCTATGCAAACAGATCATTATGCGAGATTTCACATGTAACCCTATACACCTTCAACTCCAGCATTCTCCCACATGTAGGGTGGGTCAAAGGTGACAAAGTCAAGTGGTGTCTGGTTTTTTGGTCGAGTATTAAAGGGGCAGTGCAAAAAAAACCACTTTTTGAGAACTGGAGTACATCCACTCCCTCCTAGCAGGGTTAAGAGTAGGAGCTTTTTCACTACCAATAAGATATAGAGGACAAGAAAAAACCTGCAAGATTTGCAACAAACCCGGCCATTTCGCAAGAGACTGCGATTTACGCGGACGGTGTTTTGTCTGTGGCAGTCAAAATCACCGAGCAACTTGGCATGAAGAGAACGAGGACAACAACGATGAAGATGACAGTGATGAAGGTGACACTGAAGCAGAGAAACAAACCCCAATTATAGTAATTCCCAGAAATCAAGAAGAAGAAAAAGATCCAGAAGAGTCTAATAAAGATAATAAAGAAAACGACGATCCATATGACGAAACAAATCAGATGTCGGCTGAAGACTCCCACGATGAAGAAGCTCCAGTGAAAACAACAAGCACTTCAAAACAGAAACAAGATGAAGAACCAAACGAGAAAACAAACAGAGAGAAAGACGAACACTCGAAAGCCGCTAAAAAAACCTACAGCAAAGTGGTAATTATGCCGACACCGAGTGATCATCTCAAAGGAGCAAAGACCAAAACTAAGAAAAAGATTGAAGGTTTTTGGGATGAACACGTCATCAAAACCGACACAAGGAAGCGGAAAACGAGAGAAGATGAAAATAGCGGAGAAGATGAGGGCGAGACACAAGACATGGAGTTAGAGATGGAATCGGAAGAACGACCTAGCGACGACGAGACGGAGACAAACGAGAATGAAGAATCATTGCAAGATCAGAAGAGCCAGGGAAAAGAAGAGGAAGATGAATACATTGCATATGTTAGAGCAGGGGTACAGCGCATGAGGAAGAAACGCACGTCTTGGACACGAAAATCGGAAGAAGACACACAACCTGGTCCATCCAACCAATCAAGTCAAAGAGGCAAAGGACGGGGCAGAGCAACAGTGAGCTTATAGTATTTCCAGTTGAGTTTAGTAACCTGCCATAATTTTCATGTATCGCTATGTTTTATCCTTACTGTTTCCTTTTATACGCGATGCTTAGAATAGTCACCCTAAACGTTAACGGGATTCGCAATGATCAAAAACGAGAAATTCTGTTTAATCACTTGAACAGAGAAAAATACGATATTATTTGCCTCCAGGAAACTCACAGTACTAACAGAGATGAAGTTTTTTGGAAGAAGCAATGGGGAGGAGAAATGGTTTTTAGCCATGGTGAAAGTAACTCTAAAGGGGTGGCTATCTTGGCATCGCATAAATCTGGAATTAAACTGGAAAATATTGATAATGACCGTGACGGCAGAATTATTACTTGTGATGTGTATTGGAACGGAATTACATTAAGTGTTATTAATATTTACGTACCGAATTTTATGTATCCTAGAAACACATTTTTCCAATCATTGAACAAATATCTTCACGAAGGTGATAACTGGATAGTTGCTGGTGATTTTAATTGTCAACTTGATTTGGATGGTAATGTTGATAAAAGTAAAACTGAATTTCGAAATATAATTTTGACCACGACATGGTTGATATTTGGAGGAATCTATATCCTAATGACCAGGGGTATACCTTTTATCATAAAGTTCTTAAACGGAGTAGCAGACTAGATTATATTTTGTTAAGTCGATCTCTTTATTATCTTCTCTCAGACGCTAATGTTAGCTCGTTGGGCTTAACAGATCATTTAGCTGTTATTTGCAGATTAGAGAAACGTGAAAGTTATGTAGGACCTGGCAGATGGATTTGTGATAAATTTTGCTTTGCGACGATCAGTGTACCGAAACTATTCAAAACTTTTGGTATTACTGGAAAACTGAAAAAGATAAATACGATAATATATTAGAATGGTGGGATTATGGGAAATGCAAATTGAAAGAAATCATCAAAGATTTTGGCTCCAAAAAAAATAGCAAAGAAAAGAAATATAAAAACAAACTCCAGAAAGACCTCGCTAGACTTCTTAACACTGCCGATATGGATCCTGATGCCATAGGCAAAATCAATGATGAAATTAAAACTTATGAGCTGAATGATTTAGAGAAGTCAAGAGTGAGGTGTCACATAAACAAAATAACTGGTGAAAAACCAACCCATTTCTTTCGTCGCATAGAAAAAATAAGAATTAACGAAAATATTTTAAAAAACCTAGTTGATGAAAATGGTACCTACTATGAAGATCCTCTTTCAATGTGTAAATATATCAATTCCTTTTATGATAGCCTGTACAATAGTGAAGGAATATGTAAAGAAAAATGTAATGAAATTCTCCTAACAGTTAAAGAAACTGTTTTTGAGGATGATGTTATTGATGATTTTGATAAAGATTTGGATGAAAACGAAATTGTTCTTGCTCTTAATCAAATGAAGAAAGATAAGTCTCCTGGGTTGGATGGTTTAACCGTTGAATTTTACCAACAATTTTGGCCTCTTATCAAATATGATTTTGTTGAAGTTATTAATGAATGTATGAATCGGGGATTTCTCCCAAACTCTATGAATGTGGCTCTTATCCGTCTTATTTTAAAAAAACGCGGAGAAAGAAATAATCTCAAGAATTGGAGACCGATTAGCCTCTTAAATGTTGATTACAAGATTATTTCTAAAGTTGTTACAAACCGTTTAAAGAAAATTATGCCTGATATTATTGGAGATGATCAATCTTGTGGAGTCTCAGGAAGAAATATTCAAAATAACTTGATGACCCTAAGAGATGTCATTTATTACATTAACAATGAAGAAAACAAGGGGCCACTTTAAGCATAGATCAAGAAAAAGCATTTGATAGAATCGAGTGGGAATATATGTTCTCTATTATGCGTAAATGGGAATTCCCAACGGTGTAATAAAATGGGTGCAAATTCTATATAGTAATCCGTCGAGCGCTGTTATTGTTAATAATTTTATTACAGAACCATTCAATGTGACAAGGGGAATCCGACAGGGATGTCCCCTATCACCGTTGTTGTTTTCTATCTGTGCAGAAGGGTTAGCTTGTTTAATAAGAAACAATAGTAATATTAAAGGACTAACACTTCCTAATAGTGATCAGATGCTGAAACTAATTCAGCATGCTGACGATACCACAATTTTTATCACTGAAGACGATGATTTTGTAGCTCTTGATGATATCTTTGATGTTTACAGCCGAGGATCCGGGTCTAGAATTAATATTAAAAAATCTCAGGGGCTTTGGTTGGGCAAATGGAAAAATAGAAAAGATAACCCAGGAGGATTCTCTTGGAGCAACAACCACCTTAAAATTCTTGGAATATATTTTGGGAACGATGACAACTCGGACAGAAATTGGGGCCCTCGAATTGGTAAAATTGAGAATATTCTAAATAAATGGAAAACGAGAGACCTTACTTTGAAAGGAAAATCCATAGTTATTAACGGTTTATAGGGGCAGGGCTTTCATACCTAGGATCTGTCCTTCATTGCCCCGAGAAAAATATCGAGAAAATGGAGAGAATCAAATGGTCTTTTTACTGGAATGGTAAACTGGATAAAATTAAAAGAGATACAATTTGTGGACCAGCAGAAAATGGAGGAACTGGTGTTGTAAATATTCGATGTAAATTACAAGCTTTAAAAATCAATGTTTTAAGTAAATATTGTCAAAGCACAGGGAAATGGAAATATTTGTTTGATTATTGTATTTCACAAGCAAGTGGGAGTAACAGTCTCGGTTGGTACGTGTTAAATAACCAAAGAGCAGTGGTTCTCACCGCCCAGCCTTGCTACAAAGATTTAATTAGATTTTTTAACCAAGTCGGTTTTGCATTAATAGATGTTTTTCTTGTATAAACGAAACTAGCAATTTACCCTTATGGAATAATAATGTTATTACTGATAATATAAAAAAGACCTTGAATAGTACAATCCTGAGACCCTGTGGTATTGTATACTTAAAACAAATTATTGAAGACGGTCAGATGGTTTCCTTTAAAACATTAGCTGATTTGTGTCACATTTTGCCTATAAATGCTGGCCGTATTATGGCTGGTCTTAATAGAAATGTAAAAAGAGATTACATCGAGGAAACTAGAGAAGGCTCCTCGAATCATTTTCTTAATCGTGTTACATTTAATCAGAATGGAGATGTTATTGATTTAATTAAAGTTAATGTTAAAATAATTTACAATATCTTAATTCGTAAAAAACTAAGGCCTCCAAGTGCTGAGAAAGTGTGGAATAATTTTTTTAATGATAATTCGCTGGATTGGAAACAAATTTGGCTTCAAAGCCGATGTAATCTTATGGATGTTGAAGATAAAGATATATGGTATCGACTTAAACATAGAATCCTTCCCACAAAAGATAAGTTAAAGAAATGGGGAATAACTGATACTAATTTCTGTCCTTTCTGTAAAACAAATATAGAAACAATAGAACATCTCTTTATTAACTGTACTATTCATATTGATGCTTGGTTTTTTGTAGAAAACATTATTAGGAAATATACACAAGAAACAACCTTCGTTTTATCGGATGTTACCAGAATTCTAGGAGTAGGTGTTAAAGATGATTTATGTATATTATTGATTAGCAGATTACATAAGATAATATGGAAGATTAGATGTAAATATGTTGATCAACTTATTACTTGTAAAATAAACATTCTTGAAATGTACAAATGCAATTTAAGGAAATTTATTCTAAGAGAAAAAATGAGACTTGATGATACTGTTTTCCGTTTAATGTATGTGAAAAACTCGGCACTTTGTTTCTTTCAAGAAAATGATTTAAAAATTTGTTTCTAAATGTTTGACTTTTTGACAGAATGTCTTTTATTTTTATTTTTATTTCCTTTTATAATTTTCTTTGTATTTCTGTAAAATGTGTACATAATGTAATATAGATTCTTGCTGTAACTTTCTGTTGTACATGTAAATAAATGGAGTTGTATGACTCCACCTTCTCAAAAAAAAAAAATAATAATAAAAAAAAAAAAAAAAAAAAATAATAATAATAATAATAATAGTAATAATAGTAAAGCTGGATTTTACTTACACATCACTCTTAGACGCATACATCTGATGTGTCAAGGATTCAATGGCCAGCCAGCGAGCAGGTACCCGGGACTAGATTGATTCAAACAAGTGTGAATATAATAGTTATTGGTAATAACTTGATTATCATGTTATTATATAAAGGCTTACTTGCTGAAAAGCCAGTACAATGATCATTCATCCGGAGAAATAACTCCGTTTTATCTTAGAGAAACAAGGAATTGATGTCAAATTTCAAAAAGCTGTCGTCTGGCAACTTGTTGAAAAACATTAAGCTGAGCTAAAATCTGTTTTCGTTGTTTTCATGAAACGTGATCTTCTATTGTGGTGAAACTATCAATGGTTAGTTTATATATTATTTCTTGAAAACTAGATGGTTGAAATGCACGTACTTTTTTAATACCAATGGTGTATTGTACGTGATTATTGGTACATCCATTGCGTAGACTTTAAGTATATATACACTGATCAAGCATACGTGAATATGTTTCTGAAGCAAAATAGGACTACGTTACTAAAGATTATTTGAAAATGATAACCTAGAACTGAGAAGTTCCATTTTATTAGTCTAATAAATTATAACACCAACACAATAAAATAATCAATATTTGAAAGTAAATAAATGATTGTCCATTGCTTCAAATGATTAATCTTAGACTCTCGATTTACCGAAGATTCCTGCACATAGATGTTTTCTCCTCTGGATAGCCCGAAATCAGAAACTTTGGCGATCAAGTCTTTCCCAAGAAGTATGTTCCTCGCAGCCAAGTCACGGTGAATTATCTGCAGAAAGACAAAATGTGATTTGCGAATAGTTGAACAAAATAAATGCTTTATGAAAATACGGCACATCACGCAATCTGACAAATTCCACATTATTTTAATAATAAATCCTGTCGTTAAAGAGATTCATGCAGACAATCACAAGAAAAATATTTAGTTCAAATGATACTGACCCCAGCGTCTGATAAGTGTTCCATTCCTTTAGCAACATCCACAGCAAATTTCAGCAAGTTTGAGAAAGTAATGGGAGACGCAATGTACTTCGGTCGCCCCCCTTGTAGCTTTATTGGGCGATTATTCCGCAGATAGTTACGTAGGTTGTCTTCAGGAAGGAATTCCAGCGCAACATATAGAGTTCCTTTGAATAATTATTGTAAAATATAATGATGTTTGTTTGATTTTGTCCAATTAAAGGAATTGTACACCATTGGTAAAACATCTGTAAATGCAACCATATGGGTGGGAATCAAGAGAGATGTACAGAAACCTACTTGTGAAAGTCTCATTGCATTGTGTCATTAACCAGAAAATGGTGAAAATACATTCATATTCATTTCATTTATTCTAATACATGTAGATCACGGCTATGACCAATTTCAAAATTTGTAAAACATTCCAAGTTTTCTAAAAACATTACATTATTTTAGACGAAATAATTTCCCAGGTTGTTTGGTAATATCACCAAGAAGTAATAATGTATCGACTCACGTTATCAGATGAAACAAAACTAGGGACAATACAAATCATCCTTACCTTCGTTAAAACAAGCACCCAACAGAGCTACAACATTTGGGTGTGCTCCAATCCTGGTCATGGTCTGAAATTCTTGCATAAAATCATCAGCGGCAGACTTGAACACACCGGCTTAAGTTATACCCATTGGACACAAGGATCAGTAATAACAGTTAAATTATAATATTTTTGTTAAAATGTTTAACTTGGATAATTTTAAGATAAGGTATTGAATTTACGAAAAACATATCAAAATTGTCGAATTAAAATTTAATAAAATAAAAATGATAATAATTATAGGTCATTATTTAGAAAACTTAATAATAAGTTTAATGGAAAGAGTAACTAAACAACGTACTAATGATGATGTATATCTGTAATTGCATTGTAGGTACATGTATCTCAGTACATATTTTTTCTCCTGTGCTATCATTGTAGATTGTTTGTATTCATGTTTTTTCTTTGTTTCCGCGCCTCGAGTGCCCAGCAGGGTGGATATGTGCGCGCTACAAATCTTTATTATTATTATTATGGTTAAACTTTCCCAGGTTGGTTGATTAATGTTGACCAAGAACATGCATAAAATATAAAATCTTGTTTATTTTACCTTTGAGCATTTTGATGGCAGCTTTAGTGACTTTGCCTCGTACATTCACGGCACCTAGTCGTACTTCACCAAAGTTGCCCTTGCCCAGAATCTTATCCTCAATAATCAAATTCTTCCATTTAATTTCCCATTTGAGTGCCCAGTCTGGAATACCAACGTCCTCGTAGATGTCAATATAATCACTGAATGTGTGGCCCGTACTTGCTGATTCTTCAACAGGAACAAGTGGCAATGGATTTTCAGATAGAACCTTTATTTTTAATAAATAGAAATTCAGAAAACATGTAAGTAGGATTAGACGCTTTGCATGGTGGAAGTACAGTAGGAGTAATGTTTGCGGGAGCACCATGTATCAATCTCTTATCAGTATACTGAACAATTATAATTATCTCTTGAGAGATTGATACATCCTACCAAATAATGTGTAGTAAAATATAATATTGGTTTTAACTTCAAACGTTTATAGTGCATGTTCTAAAATTGATGATGTTATCAATCCTCCTAGAAATAATTTTGTCGGAGGTGCTGTAATTTAAGACAGTTGGTGCAACAACGTCAGAGGCGGAAATTTTTACAGATACGTTTATCTGGATTCAAAGAAAGTGAGCATAGGCTTACAGTGTTATGTTTACTCGTCATTATTTCAAAATATTGGATTGTATTAACCATGTGCTGAAGTATTCCTGACAATTTGAGTATAGAAATAAATGTTGAATTGAGTTTTTCCAATATTAATGCTGTACTTTTCCTTTAGATAAAATTGACACCAAGTATTTAAAGATGTGGGATTTAAAAATAAATTTATAACTTTCATTATAAATTTTAAGAAATTATTATTATTATTAATTATTATTATTATTATTATTATTATTATTATTATTATTATTATTATTATTATTATTATTATTATTATTATTATTATTATTATTATTATTATTATTATTATTATTATTATTATTATTATTATTATTATTATTATTATTATTATTATTATTATTATTATTATTATTATTATTATATTATTATTATTATTATTATTATTATTATTATTATTATTATTATTATTATTATTATTATTATTATTATTATTATTATTATTATTATTATTATTATTATTATTATTATTATTATTATTATTATTATTATTATTATTATTATTATTATTATTATTATTATTATTATTATTATTATTATTATTATTATTAGTATTATTAGTATTATTAGTATTATTAGTATTATTAGTATTATTAGTATTAGTATTATTATTATTATTATTATTATTATTATTATTATTATTATTATTATTATTATTATTATTATTATTATTATTATTATTATTATTATTATTAAATCAGGTAGGCTATCATTTGAATTGTGTATGTTTTCTATAACAACTGACTATTTGACACGTCTGAAACTATATATTATAATACTTTTGTTCATCACTAAGGCTAAAGGGGTCCAGGTTCTTCGGCAAAGGAAGTGGGTGTGGGGTGTGGGGCGTTACCACCCCCTCCTCCAATAAGGCTTATCGGGATTGTGCGCGCAAGGAATTATGGGAGTTGGGTTTTGGAAAAACGCACACGTTTGTGCACAAAGTCAATGGAGGAAAAAGGTGGTCGGTCAGAAATTTGACGTTTTTTTACGTATTTTACGCAAAATGGAGAAATTATTAAAAATTAGTTAAATTACATACAAAACATTTGTATAATTAAGAAAAGATACATTTTGTATTCCCAGAGAAACCACGCGAACAGAGGATTTTTCATGATTTCTGGATGACAGTTATATTCTAATTTGCTCGTTACAGGATTTGCAATGTACTTTTTAGGTAAACTCGATCACTACTAACGGCCGAGAAACTCTTCAGTTCGGTTTTCGGATAATATTTTCTTTTAGAAACTATCTCCTCATCGACAAAAATATATATTGCATATAAACTAAAGGATGGTAAAAAGGATAAAACAGTGCCTTGTGCCACTTGCCTTTTTTTTATACGTTGCTGATATTCTGATTAGCGGTTCTTAATTTGTTTTTTAAATACAATGAAATTATTTGCAATTTATCCCTTTTTTAAAATATTGTTGTCGCACCTATAGGGATAAAAAATCTGCTGAAAATTCCTCCATTTGCGTAGTTTTTGGGGAAAATCAATTCTTTTCTTAATTATAAAAAATGTTCTGTTTATAATTTAACTGATTTATTAAACATTTTCTGCTTAATTTAAAACGTAAAAACGTAAAAACCACTAACTTCTTGCCAATCACCTTTCTCCTCCATTGACTTTGTGTCAATGAGTTGGCAAATGCAACATTAAATCAACGAAGCAGGCTTCTAGATTTTGTGTAGTTTCCCCGGCCTACCTGTCCTTCAGTGGTTCCGTGTGTGTCACTCAGTAGATTACTGCGACTTCTTCTCCACATTACGCAGACAATAATCAAACTTGGAATAAGTATTAAGACAATCACCACAAGAACGCTCACTGTAGCAATAAATGTAACCTCTTTATTAATCGGTGCTTGTGCTACAAGATAAAACACATAAAACATGAGAGTGAAACAGATTGATTGTAAAATCATTACATCCTGTTTGCGAATTCATTGGGAGGGGTATAATAGCTGGATCTTTCGAGATATTGCTCATTATTGCTTATTCAAAATGTTTAATGTTACAAACATACCTCATGAAAAGGTTATATTTTTGTCAATAAATTTACAGGAAACAATACACAAATAATAAAATGTAAAATCACAAGTTATCGTAACCAACACAATGCAATTTAGATGTCAGCTGTTTAATGTAGATATCCATATTCAAATCAGACAAATTAATGCTTCCAGAATTAATATTCGGATGAATAATCAAAATTAACTAGGCCTAAAATGCAGTATTTATTTATTTATTTATTTATTTATTTATTTATTTATTTATTTGTCCCCCTGGTCCAACCCACTACCCGACTCACCCTCTCCAACGTGTTCCCTGAAATTCCAAATGCAGTCCTAGCCCATTATATCTCTGATTTCTGTAAAATAGTGTCGTCGATCCGTCCCATCCCCCTTGGTCTAAAACACAAACAGTTGTCCCATGTAATGTCTTTCCGCCGACAGGTCCAGGTCCTTCTCAACCCCGGTGTAGTTCCCCCTGACCATATAAATTTCACCTACACTGGGGTTAACTACCGTGTTTTTCTGTCTACCGGGTCACCCCGTTGCTTCAACTGTGGAGAGTTCGGCCACATTAGCCGAACCTGCAAAAAGCCCAAAGATGACAATCCCCAGCCTGAAAACCCACTCAATCCCCCACCAGTCTTCCTCCACAGCAAAAAATCCGACCCAAAACACCCACCCAAGAATCCCTCCTCAAAATCTACCGTGCTCTCGGCGGCTGCTGGGGCTGCGTCTCCGGCTGCTTCAGAGTCGGGGACTCGGGCGGGGTCTTGGGCCCGGGCCTCCTTTAAGGCCGGGGCTGGGACCTCGTCTGAGGCGCGGGCTTCGTCCGGGGCTGCCTCCTCGTCGGTGGCGGCCGCCCCCTTTTCCGGGGCGGCTACCACTTCGGCGGGGGCGGCTGCCCCGCCCGTGGGCCCGTCTCCTGGGCGTGGTCCGGCGTCGGACGCCGCCGGGGGCATGGACACGTCCACCCTCATCTGGGGTACCCCTCCCGCTCCCACCAGACTCTTCTCCGAAGTTGTGACCAAACGCAAACTGTCCCCCAACCCGACTGGTAATCGACCCAAGCTCGTCCCACTGAACTCTCCTACCCCCCATCGGAAACTACAAAAGAAGACGAAACCCCTTTCCACTCCTAAATCCCTTTCCACTCCTAAATCCCAAACTCCCACGCTTTCCGAAGTCCTTGATTCACAGAGCCCAGTTTTTTCTACCCCCAGTCAATCCGTTTTTCCCCCACCTGTGTCTCCAATCCCTGCCCCTGCACTTTTCCGTAGTCCTCCCCCCGAACCCACCCCCTCCCCCAACCCCACCCCCAACCCCACCCCCAACCCATCCCCATCCTCTCCATCCCCTCCATCCCCTCACCTACCCATTCCAGTCCTTCCACAGTTGATGCAACGGATGACTCGGTTTTCGTGGAGGATTCTCAGGAAGACCTTCCTGAAGTCCTCCTAACCCACACCCAACCTCTTAATCACAAACAACTTGTTGACTTCCTCAACTCTGTCAAAGGCCAGAGAAGACCTCATGAAATAGCCCGTAAATTTACTCAGAACGTACCTGGACTTGTCCGGCAACTAAAACCTCTCAGAAACTGCCCCCTTTTCCAAAATCGCATGCAGCAGAGGATCAAGAAACTGATCAAAAAACTAGAATCTTAACTTTTATTATTTTCCTCATGGATATTAGCTCTTACACCTTTTTCCCCCTCATAATGACGTTATCGCTAATTACCCTCAACACCGGAGGTTGCACCCAAACCACTCGCAATGCTTCTTTTAAATCGTATTTTAACCAACTTTCTCCGTCTTATGACGTCATTCTCCTTCAAGAAACCTACTCTCTCTCCTCACACTGTCCATGCTGGAAAAACTGGTCTAATTATACCCCTTTCTGTATCCCCGGATCATCCCCTGGCTCGGGAGTGACGACTCTCGTAAAATCCAACATTAATGTCGTAACCTCCGGTGTTGTATTCAAGGAATACATTCATCATATCAAAATCAAAATAAATGACGTGTCTTATAACATTTACAATGTACTCATCCCCCAATCAAATATCTTTGCTTTAAAAGCTATCGATGCCCTTAACACACATTGTTCACAATACAATAGCGATGACGTCATTATTATCGGAGGTGATTTCAACTGTACTGACGATCCTAATATGGACCGTCTGCATAAGCTGACCGAGCATCGTCCCCAAATCTCTATGGCTCTCAGAAATTCCTTAAATAATCATCATTTGTACGATATCTGGCGTAGGCTGAATCCGAGCGAGAAAAGTTTCACCTGGCTCAGGATGTACGCTAACGATCCCGCGCGCGTCTCCAAGGCCAGGCTGGACCGCTTCTACGCTCCTCTCAATCTCGTTTCCTTCATCCGGTCTTGTCAAATTATTCCCTGCTCCCTCTCAGATCATTCCTCCGTCAGTCTTGTTTTTCATTTTCCCTCTTCTCACAACAAAGGAAGTGCCTATTGGCACTTCAATAATTCTCTTCTTACTGATATGAACTACCGCGATATACTTACCTCTTTCTGGACTAACTGGCGACTCGAGAAAACCAATTTCTCCAACATTGGAAAATGGTGGGACTTTGGCAAAACCCAAATAAAACAATTGACTATCAGCTATTCTTCTCGAGTCGCCAAAGAAAAACGTAAAATTTTCCAAAACATAAATTCTAATATCGAGCGGCTTCAGTCTACGCCAGACATCTCCCCAGAAAATAAAAACTTACTTGATAAACAACGTAAAGAATTGAATATCCATCTTAAAAATGAGGCTCGAGGCGCTCTCGTCAGATCTCGTTTCCAACACATTCATGAAGTGGACACTAGCTCATCCTACTTTTTTAATCTCGAAAAAAATAACTCGAAATCTAAAACCATGTCCAGTATCCGGCTCTCCTCGGGATGCATCACTGATAATCCCGAGGAAATCAAAACACACTGTCGAAATTTCTACGAAGATCTTTATGCTAGTGTCCCAACTGACGAGAGCGCCCTCGAGTCTCTTGTCAGTGATTTATCTAAACTTGATAGTCCGGATGCAGAGGACCTCGATGCTCCTTTGCGTCCGGACGAACTGGATGCTGTTGTCAAGCAACTTGGCAAAAACAAAACCCCCGGCCTCGATGGACTAACCTCCGAATTTTTTCTCTCTTTCTGGTCCCTGCTTAAGTCCGATCTCTTAGACGTTCTCAATTCCTCCATCCACTCTGATACCCTCCCTGCCTCATTTCACAAAGCTGTTATAACTCTCATCCCCAAAAAGGGCGATCTTCTCGACATTTCCAACTGGCGCCCTGTATCTTTGTTGAATACCGATTATAAAATTTTTGCCAAGTTGCTTGCCAACAGGCTTAAACAGATTATAAACTCGGTCGTCCGGGAGGATCAATCCTATTGTACTCCCGGGCGTACCATTTACAATAATCTTAATCTCATTCGTGACACTATAGAGTTTTGTAATTTTAACGACCTACCACTAGCCGTGGTCAACCTTGATCAGAGGAAAGCCTTTGACAACGTTGACCACGGCTACCTATTCAATGTAATGAGAGCCATGGGCTTTGGGGACAAATTCCTTTCGTATATTAATCTTTTGTACAGTGGCGCCGAGAGCCACCTTAAGGTTTGCGGTTCACTAACCGCATCCTTTTCGTTCAATAAAGGCATTCGGCAAGGTTGTCCGCTCTCGGGGCTACTGTACTCAATAGCCATTGAGCCTTTCTTGAATGGCCTTCGGAAAAGTCTTTCTGGTCATAGTTTTCTTCTTCCAGACACGGATACTTACTGCTCGGTCTCTGCTTATGCAGATGATGTTACCGTTTTTATTACCTCCGACCAGGGCTTTAAAATACTCGAAAGGGTGTATGACTTATTTCACAGATCCTCTGCTGCCTCCCTCAACCTAAAAAAATCCAAGGGACTATGGGTCGGACGTTGGACCGGACGAACTGACGCACCCCTGGGGTTTCAATGGAATAACCAGGGGTTGCAATTTCTTGGAGTTCACCTTGGAAACAATGATACGTACACCCAACAAAACTGGTCTGCCTGTAAAAATAAACTCTCAAAAACTCTCACCAATTGGAAATCTCTCTCTTCTACTCTATCTCTCAAAGGAAAAATTCTCATCGCGAACCAACTTGCCGCATCCAAACTCTTTCACTGCATCTCTGTCCTTACATGTCCTCCCAATGTATTAAGCGAACTCCAAGAAATGTTAGTCGATTTCGTCTGGTCCAACAAACGACACTTACTACCCAGACACACTTTATTCCAACATCCTAATAAAGGTGGGCTAGGTCTAGTCTCCCTCCAAGCACGCAGCCTCACTTCTAAATTCAACCTCGTCCAACGTTACCTCCAATCCGATTCCCATCCCTCCTTTTCTCTCGTCTCCTACAATCTCCGCCGATACAAGAAAATGAATTTTGATTATCAAATCTTCCTCCTTGACATCGAAACAAACTTTCGCACTAGTCTCACCTGCTTTTACAGTGAGGTCCTGCGTGCTTGGAACACCCTCGGAGCTCGAATTGACACACCCGCCGATTCAATCAACCATGTCGGCAATCTGCCCATTATCCTCCCAATTTTTATGGGGGACCTGCCGGGCGGGACGACCTTCCAAACCCGACTCCTGGCTGGCGGGATCAGAATCGTCAAACATCTCCTACAATCTACCACTGGCGCCTGGATACAAGCCTCCGATCTTCAGCTGTCAACTTCGAACATCCGTCCTCCCTCTCTTCGAGTTTTTCGACAAAACCTCTCGCCTGCACCACGTGATCATCTCATCTTTCCCATCGCTCTTCGACTCTTCTGGATTTCTTCACGACCCTGCCATCTTGGAGCATCTTCCTTCACGACCTCTGCCTCCTGGACTCGTCATCTATGACAAAGATACTGATGCTCTCACTGCTTCCTCCAAATCTCTGTACACGCACTTCAACCAGCAAATAAACAACAGATCTCAAACATCTGAAACCGATTGGCATCGCCTCGGTGTTCTTCCGTCAGCCCACAAAATTCCCTGGAAGTGCGTGTACCAATTTCCCACTTCAAAGAAAGAAGGGGACGTTCAGTACAAGCTTCTTCACAACGTTCTTCCTTCTCTACAAGTTCTACATCATCTGAATCCTGCCATCTCTCCGTCGTGTGGGTGGTGCGGCGAGGGAGGTACCGTCTGGCATCTCTTCATCCTCTGTCCGTCTATCCAGCCCGCCTTGAAACTTCTACAAACCCTACTCTCTCGACTACTACCTGATCTGGATCTCCACTTCGACCTGTACTGGGCTCTGATCCCCCACGCCGGGAGTCGGAGCAAGGAGGCTGTCCGCCTGGCCAACTATCTCATCATCAGTCTCAAAAATGTAATTTACTGGCTATACCGCACCTGTAATTTCTGCGACCCCCTCCTTATTTGGCAACACCGTCTCAAAAATAAAATCACCCTCGAATTCTGTTATTTCAACTTCAACAATTCTCTCAGCGATTTTCTCAATAAATGGTCCATCAATGATACTCTTTTTATTTACAACAACAAAAAGCTGACATGGTTGATATGAATCATCTAAAATTAGTTTAATTTTTGGTCTAATTTGTTTTTTCCCCTTCCCTTCCTTCCACACATTATTATTATTTTTATTATCCCCAGGTCAACCGGTGCGTGGGTAGTCGCCGCCCCCAGGCGGGACGTGGTGTTTTTATCACCGCCCACCCCGGTGGCTTGATTTTTCCCATTCGGGGCCTTACTGGCAGTGGGCACGAATGTGTCCACATCCAGACGCCAGTGGGCCCCATTCCTCCTCCCCTTACCCCCTACCCTAAACTCCCCCTTTTCCCCCTCCCTCTTTAATTTTTGGATTTCTGGTTTATTATCGTTTTCCTTTAATCATCCTAAAATTAGTTTAATCGGATTGGTATATTTTAGTTTGTTTTTTCCCTTCCCTTCCTTCCCTCCCCAGGTCACCGGTGCGTGGGTAGTCGCCGCCCCCCAGGCGGGACGTGGTGTTTTTTATCACCGCCCACCCCGGTGGCTTGAACATTCCCACTCGGGACCTTACTGGCAGTGGACACGATGTGCCCACATCAAGACGCCAGTGGGCCCCATTCCTCCTCCCCTCCCCCCTACCCTCAAACCCCCCTTTCCCCTCCTTATTGCTTTATTTGAATGTTAATGTTTTTTCCCCTCGTCCTATGCCTTGTTGCTACCTTTTGGAAGGACTTGGGGCATCCAGCTTCCGACAGTAGCAACTTGGCTTGACGGCATCCTCAGTTAAAATCCTACGCTCTGGCTTACATGTTTAACTTACTACTGTTAAGGTACCGAATGTATTTCTCTATAATTCTTTTAATCTTGTATATATTAGTATATATGCTGTTATTTCAAAGATTTTTGAAATAAAGTTTTCCTTGGAAAAGTAAAAAAAAAGTATTTATTTATTTATTTATTTATTTATTTATTTATTTATTTATTTATTTATTTATTTATTTATTTATTTATTTATTTATTTATTTATTTATTTATTTATTTATTTATTTATTTATTTATTTATTTATTTATTTATTTATTTATTTATTTATTTATTTATTTATTTATTTATTTATTTATTTATTTATTTATATATATTTTTTTGGGGGGAGGGGTTAAATGTATGTCAATGCATTTATACTTTGTAAGACAACCAACCTGTGAAAGGTTAAGCTTATTTAACTGTGTCAGTAACGGGAACATAGGCCACTAGTTAAAATGAATTCAGATTGTTCTCGTATTAACTTGAATGTGGAATTTTCGAAGTGGAATTATTAGTTGGGAAATTATGTTATTAATTTCACTACAAAGATTGCACATCAGATAGAAAGAATTCAATGGGATGTCATCGCCAATTCTACATCAAGAAAGGATTATGTAAAACAGCGGTAAATATTTATTTTTGAGATGATTAAAAGGTTACTTTAGTGGTTTTAAAGGTGAAAACTGAGAATAACACTGGACAGGTTGATTATATACCGACAAATGGGTTTAATTATTTCAAAACCATAACAGTTCATAGTTACTTAATAACCACTAAGGACAAGTTGAAATTGTTGTATTTATTTCAGCAAGCCTTCAAATGTGACATAAATGCATGTATCATTGTTACAGATATTGAATCCAAATACGTCAACGTGGCTCCAACTGTTGAATATAATGAAAAATATTTTCAGAAAGTGTAATCATTTAAGAAAAACAATAGCAATTGTTTCCAAAAGGGAAACTCAATTCTATAAAATGTTTTTGGACAGTTCAGTTTGAGTAATATGCCTCTTATTGACCCTTGTGAGAAATTATACATTACTTATTTCACACATTTCCCAGAAATGTATGAATGTAGAGTTGTAACCTTTACCAATCCCGTTGATTCTGTTCATACTGTGTCTTTTTTTATTAATCATAATGTTTATGTGACTGCCCTGGGAAAATATTTCTACATTTAAAAACAATGCACGTACATGTTAATATCAAGAAAATTGTAGAATATGTGACTGGGCCCTGGTTAGTGATTGCCAAGAAAGAGTATGATTTTGCAATTGTTTTTTCCTAAGGGTACATTCAGGGTGTCATGTCTTTGTCATTGCACAATAAACTAATAAAGAACGTCTAAACATAAAATAACAAAAATGGTTTGGGGCAAATATAGATTTCTAAAATGTTCAACGAAATATAGGCCATGTAAATTTCTTTTTTAAACTCTGGTCACTTTATGGTTTTGTATAAGATGAGAAAATACAGATGAGTTACCTGCTTCTGCTGTTCTGATAGTAACAGCATCAGTATATGGTCCAGTTCCTTCACTGGTGTTGGCTGCGACCTGGAAGCTATACTCAGTGAACGGTATTAAACCATCTATGGTTACCGATTGTTCTGAAGTGTCTGACTGTTGTATTATATTGTCGTCTGCAGAACCTACTTGAGTCAGCTTATACGTGTACCCTATGATGATACCACCTCGGTCTCCGCATGGTGGCTCCCTCCAGGAGAAACTCAGACTGCGTTGCGTCACAGAGGTTGACATCAATGCAGTTGGGGATGCAGTTGGAACTGAAACAATCAGAAAGAAGTCTTAGATGTGAATACATGACAGCTTGCAATATCGTCAGGTTGGACCCAATATATTTAGGTCCTATTTTCTGGATCCAATTTTTGCAGATCGACAGGGGTCATGTGCCCACCTTTTTATTTGTACTGCATAGACATATTGTTGTGTATGCTCATCTTTTTGGGGTGAGTGCCACCCCCCTCCACTTTGTAATAATGAACCAGCCTTATTCGCCATTCTGGGCCTACCTGCCCCTTATGGTTCTAGTTTAGAATTCTAGTTCGGGGGACGGTTGGTGTTCTGGCGTTATGACTAAATAAAGTGCATTGTCTGTGATGCGATTTTACGTGAAATAATTAATTCTGGTGGCTGTAATGGGGGCGTGGTCCCTTTCTCAATGTAATTTGAAATGGGACACTTCCACCCACATACATGTAGATAAAGGGGTAGAAAGTCACTGGTGGACAAAATAGATGCCTAATTTAAAGAGATTGTACACAATGTGTATTTTAAAACTACTTTAACGAGAATGGTTAGGCCTAATAGTAGATCAGTGGACAGAAATTAATTTAGGATTCGGTGCCAAATTTAAATTCGAGCACACAAATTATGGGAACAAATGTATTCAGTGTTTATAACATTTAAGGTTAACATTGTAAGTTTGGACAATTGTACTAATTTGGAAAGACAATTCCTTGGTATTTGGTCATGGTTGGATAATCTAGTAATTACCAATGTTGTACCTTCCTTTTAGGCCTAACGAGGATTTAAGGCAATATATTTACCTGATGGCTGGAGATCATACTTCGATACCTGTACCTCACATAGAGTAAGAAATGCGTATCTTGGGATATCGACGCTAACATACCGAGCAAGTACAGATGGATCACAGGAAAATTCAATCCAATCTTTGGACATGGCTTGATCAGTGGTTACTGGATTACCGCACATTACGTTATCAGTAGGTGTATCACTCAGACCAGCTCGTACAACCGCATCCACTAAACGTAACTCGACCTCTTCTAAATAATACATATAAGATTACTACGTTAGAAATATGTACATCGAAATGCCAGTTATTACATAAGATTTGTAGATGAGTCGTCTCGTCATTAGTAAATTTAGATTTTCATAAAAGGGTTCCATTTTAGTAATTAAAATTAAAATTTTGCCCTTTTAAAAACCACCATCTACAATCAGTACATGTACCGATTGATCTAGTTTTGGATGAGACATTCTATTCATAATTGTGCCAATACTTGAACTCATATAATTATTCCAGAAAGCGCTGATTGCAAATGTTATTCATGTACATTATGCTCAGAAAATGATATTGTACCATTTTAACGGTCTTAAAGCATATTTATTATTCCTATTTTATGTTCAATTTAAGATTGATTCTTACTATTACTATTGGAATGCTGGTTATTAGCCATGTGTGTAGAAAAATCTTCTCATCATTACTAGAAGTAATTCTTCATAAAAGGATTCCATTGTATTAATTGGAATTTAAATATTGACGTTTTAATATTAAACTAAAGAGTACAATCATTAACATATATACCGGATCTTAATATTAGTTTTGGATAAAGAATCCTATTCGTAATTGTGGCAATATACTTGATTTCATATTATTCCAGAAAGCGTTAATTTAATTAAAAGGTCTTTATACATGTTTTAACTACATAAAATAGCACGGGTAATAATATTGTACCATTTTAACGGTCTTGAAGCATATTCTTAATTCATATTTTCTTTTCAATTTAGGATTGATTCTTACCATTATTATGGACTCTGTTAAGAATCTTGATTTTACCAAGACAGTAATCAGACTCCAGGTCAACCTTCCACCATGGGTTCTGTTGGTTTGCTGAGATGAGAGAAAAACAGAGGGTTTATAGAATATCTAAGTTTTCACCTTAATATTATTAAATGTTGAATTCGGTGAAATATTTAAATTCAGAAGAGCTTTTTCAAAAGTCGCGATTTCTGGCAATAACTTAACCTAAAATTTTCATTGGAGGTACTGGGGCACAGCCTTTCAGCAGGGGGACTCGTGCGCCTAGTAGCACGCCACATGGCCATGAAAAATAATATGAAATAATCGCTAATTAGATTGTATATAACACCTCTAAAAAATATTATTTGTACCTTTATGTTGTATAAAAGCTGTTTCCCCGTAACTTTCAGATTTTTGATATTTGAAACATGAAAATTATTAAAAATGACTGGCAAATGACCTTCAGAATATACAATTGAGGCAATAATACAATAATACAATTGAGGCAATAATCTGATGGGGTGTTGATATACACCAACACAGATGTGACAATAGCCCCGCCCACCTCAAATATTTATTTGGACACGTCTCATCGATTTCCACCAAAATATACCAAATCTATTCGCACTGCACGGGTTGTGCAGTACACAGCGCGATGTGAATACTTTCATAATTGTCTGGAATGAAGACAAAGCCGCGCATGTGCAGCCCAGTTCAACTTCATTCTTAACTGGCGATATTCATTACCAGATTCTCGATGTGAATACAAAATTTGGACCTGTTTGTTTCGCACATATCTGGATCTCCATAACCAGAGATACTGAGTCATTACGGTTCAGATGTTTTACAGATCCAGATCCTTATTTGCCGATCCTGCTCACACGGTGAATAATATAGATCCAAGATGGCGACGAACACAAATAAAAAGAAGAAAATCATCACAGTAGGCTATTTATAGAATCAACATCAATATTTTAACAAGCTAATTATCTTTTCCAACGAACGATATCTTAATAACGCTGCAGTGGATGGTCGCAATATAATCACACTAACACATGGTGGGACTAAATCATTTAGTACGTTTGAATAGCGTGTAAAACGTTCATATAGGGGTACACAATCCCTTCTCAAATGGTGTAAACAGACTTATTGAGTCCCTCTAGACCCAAGAAAACAATTTCAAGCCAAAAATAATTATATGGGTGCCCAATATACAACCTCGCGCGCATGAAGGCACTAAATCATTTAGTGCGTGTAAAACTCGCGCGCTTGAAGGCACTAAATCATTTAGTACGTATGAATAGCGTGTAAAACGTTCATATTAGGGGCACACAATCCCTTCTCAAATGGTGTAAACAGACTTATTGAGTCCCTCTAGACCCAAGAAAACAATTTCAAGCCAAATATAAAGTTTTATATGGGTGTCAGCCCACAATCCCTTAACAAAAAAATTGTTACCCAAAACCAATTTTTTTGCACATTTTTTGCACTGCTGACATTCTACAGAGAAACCAAGAGATTCTATTTGTCTGGCCATTCTAATACCCACAACCAGACCTCAAAATAAACATCTCAGGTTGCCGGTATGTCTGGGCCATGAAAGCAAGTGGCAGGATGACTGATTATATTGGGATTAATGCGGTAACATCAATGGATGACATATGTACAGTTTCAATGGGTTGTCAGCTGGCAAGGGGGGGGGGGGTGGGCGGGGCCTTACTTTGAAAGCTGCATACCGGGTCAATGGTTCACCCCAGGTTGAATTTTTTTTTACCATGTTATCAGGCACTGTATCAATAGAGAACTTATGCAAAGTGGCTGAATTTGAGTTTTCAATGACGTAGTAAACAACAATTGTTTACAAACGGTCTGAATGAAATAGCACCACGCCTCACTGCAGGGTTTTAATTAAACAGTATGTTACATAAAAAACTCCATTTTACCGGATTGATTCTGCCCATTCTACCTTGGGCACGGTTCAGCTGTAGTCTGGATTTGGATCCAGAAACGTTTCCGTTTGTTTTCGCAAATGCGCTATATCACACATTCAAGCCTTTTGCATATCAAATAAAACATAAAAGTACTCGAAGCTGCGTATCAGACATTTCATGGAGTGTTAAATGGAGTGTACACTTTTGGTATTAAAATTTCCCAATAACAAAATACTGAATTTAAATATAATATAATACACAGAACAAATCTCGTCTGATATGCTGTATTTTTTAAAGAAAACTTGAAATTGATGACTGTCGTGATCAATTTTCAATATTATTAGCATAGAAACAAATCTGAATGCATTTTCACAATTGTCTCGTTAATGACGCAACGAAATCAGCTAAACTTGTACATATTTGTTCATTACTGTGAAGTATGGATGCATTAATAAATACAATATACCAATAGTATACAATCCCTTAAAACGAAAAGTCCTGTAATATATTAAATGTATTTAGGTAAATACCTGTGTGGCTGCATTGAGGGATAACCAACTCTCCATCTACAGCTCTAGAGGCAATCCCATTGTTATATGTAGAGCTTTGGCTGGTCTGCTTCCCAGTGAAAGTAAGGGCTTAAGATTTGGAAAATATAAGGATGATTATTGACATTACATTAAATTCATAAACAAAGACATATACCCATCTTCTATCATTTAGTTCCTTTAAGTCACATTGCTCATTAAAGTCATATCCACAATTGTCAACATGACACATGTCTTTCTTAATGACGTCTCCAAGAAGCTGAACAGAGACAAGGCGGTAGGTCATTGTATTTTATTAACACATACATTTAATGAAAGGTGTGTGATTTCCGAATGTAGGCCTTTGTCCAGGCCCATACAGGTGTCATTGGTAATCATGCATAACAATATTAATACTAAATACATACGTTCAATGAAAAGGTGTGTGTTTATTTTATTTTTATTTTTATTTTATTACATTTTACACTGGCAATCAGATAACATCAATAAAAAAATTAAAAAAAACCTAAAAAACGAAAAATACAAAAAAATTCATGTTAAACTAAGCCAGTGAGTGGTAAGATAGAACAAGTGACGAGCACCTCTACAAGGCCATCCTACCACAAGAAACCCACTAAACATTATATACCTCGTTACACCCCCCCCCCCTCATCCCCCCCGCCTCCATTAGGCCTACACCACTGGAGGGCCGCTGAAGGAAGTTTGGACGGAAAAGACAGCATTAAGCAACAAATTAATTACGCCGACAGAGAGAGCAATGGCAAAAAGTAATCCATGTACAAATATTATCTACCGAAAAACTGGAAGCAAATTTTGTTCTATAAAATTGAAACACTTGAGATTTAAACGACAAAAGTGAAGTGGCAGATCTTGCTGCCAAAGGAAGTTGATTCCAGATTGGAACAATCCGCTGAAAATAAAAATAATTATGTGATTCAGTTTTATACCTAGGAACAATTAACATATAAGGATCAGAAGAAAATCTAGTGGTAGGACGGCCTTGAGTTACATTAAAACTAACATAACGATCAATATCAAAATGTGTACCTTTACAATTAAAAAAATATGTAAGATCACCAATTTCTCTTCTAAAAGACAACGGTAAAATGTCAAGACGATCCAATCGTGAATTATAGTCTTCCTCAGGATAATGCAGGATAAATTTTGTAGCCCGTCTTTGAACACCTTCAATTAATCTAATGTTGCGTTTTGACGTTCCACTCCACACAGAACTACAATATTCAAGGTTACTTCTAATCAAAGAAGAATAAAGCGTTTTTGAAACTCGAACAGGAGCTTCATAGCCAATACTACGTTATATCAATCCCATCATCTTATTACATTTGCCAACAATTCTATTAACATAATCATTCCAAACAAAACCCGAGGAAATATCCACACCAAGATTCCGAACGGAGTCAACCCGTTTTAGAGAAATATTGTTAATTGTTTACGTCTAGATATGGAAATAATTTGGCACTTCGAAATATTAAAATGCAAATCCCACTCAACACTCCAAGAATACAGGGAATCAATATCCTTCTGTAATAATTTACAATCAGATATATTTTTAACGGAATTAAAACACTTGGAATCGTCAGCAAACAGTGCCAGTGTAGAATATTGGACAGTGCTGGGCATGTCGTTTATATACAGAAGAAACAATAACGGACCCAATATGGAACCCTGTGGCACACCTGACACAACCGGCAGCCAATCAGAGTTACATCCCTCGACAACCACCCTTTGTTGACGATTATTCAAGTAAGACTTAAACCAACCAATCTGAATGAATACCAAAAGACTGTAATGTGTGAAGAATTAATTCATAAGAAACACTATCAAAAGCTTTGGAAAAATCAAGATAAATCACATCAACTTGTCCAGCACTGTCCAAAACACAACCGACTTCTTGTAATACTGTTAAGAGTTGTGAAACCGTAGAGCGACCTTTAACAAACCCATGTTGGAGGTTGTTTATATCATCCCGAACAACTGGAAAAATAGCATTAAAAACAACCCTTTCCATAACCTAAGCACATACACTGAGTAAAGACACTGGCCTAACATTTTCCGATTTTTTAAAAACGGGAACAACATTTGCTCTTAGCCAATCACTGGGTAATACTTGAGTTCTAAGAGACAAGTTAAAAATATGACACAAAGGAGAAATAATCTGTTGAGCACATTCTTTTAACACTCGAGGGGACAACCCATCAGGACCCACTGCTTTGGTTATGTCTAAATGATTAAGGATGTCTAAAACTTCACTCTCATTAACAGATATTGACCCCAATTCAGCATGTTTATAAACAGAAATATCATGTAAGAAATCATAATCCTTTGGTTGGGTCAAAACGGAGTAACAATAATTAAACAAAGTAGCTTTATCTTTAGCATTAGTAGCAGTTTGACCAATACCATTTTTTACCGTGTTGGGTAATGATTTAGTTTTAGTTTTTTGCCTAAAAAATTACCAAAATCTCTTAGGGTTGTCCACAAGAGTTGATCCAAAATTATTCAAATACTACTCATACTTATAAGACAAAAGATTCTTAAAACTGTTAAACAGCTTTCGAAAAGCTGTCCAGTGTTGGGTTAAATTAAATTGTTTAGCCTTCTTCCAGGCCGATTTTTTATTTTATTTTGAGCATGTCGGACTTCTGCCACCCAGGAACTGTGGGATCCTTAATTTTTTATTTTAGGAACAAATCTATCCAATACACTCAGAAATATATCAACAAAATTAGACCAGGCCACATTCACGTCATCAGCATCATAAATAGTATGAAAATCAGTACTTTCCGATGTATGTGTAATCACTATCCCATAACAACGAGTACAGGACCATAAAGGTGTCATTTGTAATAATCCATAACAATAATTATAAGGTAAGGTCTGTGTGCATGGACAGTTTCAATAAATAAAATAGTAAGCCGACATGTGAAAGGTTCAGACTAGGAAGACATCTGACAGTAATCATAGGCTCCTACCTCAGAGGGTTGTACATTGGAGGCAATCTGAGGTGTGGAGGATATGATGATTAGCACTGGTAATATGGGGGTAGAGAGGGATAATATTTTGGGCTTTTCAGAAAGAACTGATAGTCTCATGGGCGGATCCAGATAATTTTTTAGGGGGGGCTGAGAATCAAAAACAATTATTTTTCAGTACTACAAAAATTACAATGAAATAATCAAAGGGAGAGAAAAACAAAGCACACTGTGGGAATGGGAGTGCGTGCGTTAGCCCCCTCCTCCTCTCTCTCTCTCTCTCTTTTTCTCTCTTTTTTAAATTTTGTTATTTTATTTTTTTAAATAAAAAAAAAACTACGATTTTAGGGGGGCTACAGCCCCCTTAGCCCCCCCCCCCTGGATCCGCCAATGAGGCTGGACATCGAATTCGTTAAAAGTAACTATGATGTTCCAGGTCTCTATAGCCTGAAGACCTCGAGAAAGAAGACAATGAACACGGCATGTTGAAAATAGTCAGTTCAGGAACGATGAAAAGAAAAAACTGAAGCAAATGAAAATACAAAAATAACTTGAGCTCATGTGTTTATTGGAACAGGTCAGATCAGGTGATTTAAAGGTCATATATATGACCTCATGATCATAAAAAAATTACGTTAATACCTGCTTTCGTTCAATTTCTGAGATTGGGAAATAATTCCTTTTTAAAACTTCTGCTGGGGGCGCTCTGAACTTTGATGACGTCATCAAACATATTTTTCGAAAAGATAAGACATCACTAGTCACTTTATTCACAGTCATATGTAAATTTCCTGTTTTTTTTCAGATAGAAAATTATTATATTTCTAAACCTGTCGCCAGAGGGCCCTGTGACAGGTCAATAGTAATTTCGTCCACTGAAAGCATGTTCAAATACCACATCATGGACCCTATAAAAGTCCTTCAGAATATTTTTTCACGAAATGTCACACAATTCAAGATCAGTACGATGATGCAAAGATTGTCTAAATATCTTTTGTGGTTCATGAGATATTATTTTTTTGAAATATTAAAATTTAATTTTAGTGTATTTTGATATCTAATGACGTCACTAGGACGTCGCAACTTTGCCTGAAACTATACACAAGGAGAAGAAGTAAACTAGAGCTCGTGTTTATTAGAACAGACACATAGTGTTCGTGTGAACATCCGGTTCAATCAAATTATCATCGATGATGTCAATCATATTTTACAAAGGAGTATCCTCTTTTATTATAACAATATCAATTTCATATTCAAAAAATCACTTTTGCGTTAGAATGTGTTGAATTTGAACTTGAATTTGAACCTGTTTAGACCGAAAGTAAAGGTCAGATCGCACAAGCACCTAAATATAAAACGTGTATGAATCAAATTCATGTCTTGGAAAGTACATTCCATAAAATGGACGGATAAATCACCATTAAATTATTTTCAAGCCCCCTCCTTATTTTCTGTATTTTTCGACCAATTTTTATGAAACGTCATAGGTGTGTTCAGTTTGACACGGTCTATGAAATGTAACCATGAAAACTTCCTTAGGTCACCATTAGGGGGCGCTATTCCCATTTGTTGGTAATTTTTCTGAATTTGTGGTAAAACATAGTATTTTCCCATAACTTCCTTACTTTTTATCCGTTGTTCATGAAGTTTTGCACAAATATTGTCTTCAGTACAAGCAGCAATTTCACGTCACTATATCACCGGAAGAGGGCGCTATAACGAACATTTTTGGTCCTTTGTTTCAAAAACATGATTTTTTCAAAGATTGTGACGCACAGTTTAGATTTGTGTTATCATAAGTACAATGAAGGCAGATATAATAACATCCATGATACTATTCATGTTATACAATTATATATTGAGCATGTTTTTGAGACAAAATAATTATAAGATTAATTATTAATTATTATAATGTAGGTTTTCCCAGTCAATTTCGGCAAATAAGTAGCCAATTTAAACACTACACCATTCTATTTCGCGCGGAATTGAATACTGCTAAAAATTATCATTCAATTTCATTTTATGACTGGGCAATAGTACTCTTGTGTCATGCGATTTACACAAAATAACCATCCAATTTAACAATCCACTCGAACAGCGTTCAAATTGCAGGAGTTTTTTGCGGTGCGTATTTTGTCATTCAAATTCATTATGTGCAACTTTATTTGACACTTTGTTAAACTTCGTTTAACTTTAGTTTCCTATAGATGTTTGCAGGTATAAAACGGTTCATTAATGAATGAATGGACAATAACAAACCAGCAAAAAATCATAAAGACACACTCAAACAATAAAAACAGGTTAATGAAACAGTCCAATACAATATAAATGTTTCAAAAACACATTACAGAATTAGGCTCAGGTCAGAAAGATTGTAATCAGATTCAAAACAAAACAAACTAACAACGATTGGCGTTATAAACTGCACGAGAAACACACATGAATAAAGAAAACAAAATTAAGTTTGAATTAAAGTAAACATATGAAACGTATTTGGATGTTTTGTACAAATATTCTATTTGCGGCTGGGCATTCATGGGCGGATCCAGAACATTTTTTAGGGGGGCTGAGAATCAAAAACATTTATTTTTCAGTACAGTACTAAGTAGGTCACCTATTTATGTTTATCCCGCACACTGTGGGAATGGGAGTGCGTTCTCTCTCTCTCTCTCTCTCTCTCTCTCTCTCTCTCTCTCTCTCTCTCTCTCTCTCTCTCTCTCTCTCTCGAGGTGGTAAGACGTGTGTTTTTTGAGCTCCGGTAAAATCACTTTTATTGGCCGTTTATACTTACAAGTTTACTAATTTTTGTATATCATTGTATTTATTATTATCTATAGAATTATATTATTCGTCCTTCTCTGTCAGATTATCGGTATTTTGTATGGTTTTTGGGAGTTTTTTGGTTTGGTTTTTCGGGTTGGTTTTGGTACTGTGGACGGCCATCATGGCCAACCAAGCAGAGCCATTACAAAAGGGGCGGTCAAGCGGAACAGCTAACACCAACAAAGACCCTATTGTTCCTGGTGGTAGCTTTCCTGGGCCCGTCTCCAGGAACAATGGGGTTGTCTTCTACGCACAGGACAACGTTTCTGTGCGTACTTACATTGACCATTTCTCAAAATCTATTTCTCCCGCACATATAACCGACGCATCACGTATTAGAAATGGCCGCATTGCGCTCTACATGTCCTCGGGATCGGCAGCCTTCGACGTCGTAGAAAATGGCTTGGAATACGACGGCTCCTTTCTCGAGGTCATGCCGCTTGTCCGCCCCACCACTCGCATGACTTTATCAAATGTTTTCCCAGAAATACCAAACATGGTGTTAATTAGCAATCTCTCAACTTTTGTAAGGTGGTTTCACAAATTCGCTCTGTTCCCTGGGTTTTCAACAAAAACAACTAGCTCATATCCGGTCCTTCAGGAGACAGGTTAGCGTGTTATTGGACAAGAACATCACACCGCCGGCTTACATCAGTTTTACACATGCCGGCGAAAACTACCGGTTTTCATTTCAACAGAGTCCACCCGGTGTTTCCAATGTGGTGGACTCGGCCACATCGCGCGTTCGTGCAGGAAGGGAAACCCGACTAATGACAACAACGACAACGACAACAACCCACTAAATCCACGTCCAGTTTTCATTCATGGTAAGTCTGATCCCAAACACCCTCCCAAACAATCCAAAACTGTCCCCACTAATTTGACTGCCACTGCTGATACCGATAACGCTTCCTCGGGGAGCGACCCCCTTGGTAGTGGTGTTGCCCCGGTCGAGCTACCGGCGACGGCGGATCCGGTGGCATCACCGACCTCGAACCCCGACCGCAACCCCTTGAGATCCTCGCTTGAGGCGTCTCCTCGCGGAGATGTAACCCCCTCTCACCGCCCATCAACCTCTAATCATATCTGGGGTACGCCCCCTCGTCCCGCCCGCACCTTCTCTGAAGTCCTAAAAAGGAAATTAACGCCTCCCCCCACACCTCTGACCCTCTCCAACAAATTCACTCTCCTCCAATCCCCTTCCCCCCAAGGAAACTCAAGCGAGTCACAAAACCTATGTCGGTTGACCCTCCCGCCCCCACCCAAACGCCTTCCAATCCCAGCCCCAAACCCTCCCACCCCAAACCCTCCGATCCCAAACCCACCCACCCCAACCCCTCCGACCCCACACCCTCCGACCCCAACCCCTCCGTCCCCAAACCCTGACCCCAAGCCCACCGACCCCAAACCCTCTGACCCCAAACCCTCCGACCCCAAACCCTCCGACCCCAAACCCTCCGACCCCAAACCCTCCGACCCCAAACCCACTGACCCAAACCCTCCGACCCCAAACCCTCCGACCCCAAGCCCTCCGACCCCAAGCCCTCCGACCCCAAGCCCTCCGACCCCAAGCCCACCGACCCCAAGCCCACCGACCCCAAGCCCACCTGACCCCAAGCCCACTGACCCCAAACCCACCGACCCCAAGCCCACCGATCCCAAACCCACTACTCCTGCCCGAAACCCCGCCTCCCCTGCCCGTACCTCCGCTTCCCCTGACCGTATACCCGCCACCCCTTCCCGAATCCTTGCCACCCCTGCCCAAATCCCCGCCACCCCTGCCCAAATCCCCGCCACCCCTACCCCTGCCACCCCTACCCCCGCCACCCCTACCCGAAACCCCGCCACCCCGCCACCCCCGCACCACACCCCACCTCCATCCTTGACACCCCCACAACCAAAACATTCACCCCATCCACTCCCTTAAAATCTACTCCTACACCTTCCATACCTACGACCTCCACCCCCAACACACCAAGACATATATCCTCCGCACCCTCCACACCTTTATCCCAGACTACTGACCAGGACACTGACACAGACATGTGGGAAGACTCTCAGGGCGACGACCTCGCCCTCGAGGGTCTTACCGCTCCACAAGGCACTCTCTCCCTGCGCGAACTGCAGCGTTTCCTGTCTGTCGTAAAAACAAAAAAGAAACCCGCCATAATAGCAAAAACATTCACGTCCAATATCCCTAGCCTTGTCAAACAACTCAAACAACTACGAACCACCCCCAACCTCACTAAAAGATTGCAGCAGAGACTCACGAAACTCGTAAGAACTTTAGACAATTAACTATTTTATTTAAACTTTCTCAATGGATACTTTTGCTTTCCTTTCCTTTCTTGCGATGACACTGTCACTCCTCTCCCTAAATACTGGAGGCTGCAGTTCTGCCATAAAAAATGCCTCGATTCATACTTATATCTCTGATTTACACAATTGCCCTGATATAATTTTTCTTCAAGAAACATATAATTTAACCGAAAATAGTCCCTGTTGGAACATATGGCCCTACACCCCCATCTGCGCCCCAAGCCCCAATACTGGATCTGGAATCACTACCCTTATAAAAAATAAAACAATTAATAATAATAATAATAATAATAATGTATAGATTTATATAGCGCACGTATCCACCAACTAAGTGGCGCTCAAGGCGCATTATATTATTATCCCTGCTCATAAGGCTCATAAGGCTCATAAATCATTCCTGAAACCATCTCAGCTCCCTGGGGAGTATACAGCTCAATTGCTGCCATTTCTAGCGCATATAGAGCAAACCATCTCTGCCTTCACAGGTACCCATTTAACCCCTGGGTGGAGAGAAGCAATTATGGTTAAGTGTCTTGCTCAAGGACACAGGTGTCACGGCCGGGGCTCGAACCCACACTCTGCTGCTGGCAACACCAGAACTTGAGTTCACTGCGCTAGACCGCACGACAATCCACTTTACGTGCATTATACAACACACGGGACCTACGGCTTTACGTCCCATCCGAAGGACGAAGCAATTATGGTTAAGTACCTTGCTCAAGGACACAAGTGTCACGACCGGGGCTCGAACCCACACCCTGCTGCTGGCAACACCAGAACTTGAGTTCGGTGCTCTATTTCTGATGGTCACATCCTGTATACAAAAATCTTCCATAATAACACTTTTTTTCACCTCTATAATTTTTTAATTCCCCAAGATGATAAACTGGCCCTAAAATCAATTACTTCTTTTCGCGATCATTGCGATGAGCGTGACAGTGACGGTGTCATCGTCATCGGAGGCGACTTTAACTGTACGGATAACCCCCTTCTAGATCGTCTGCGTGCGCCGATCGACCGTAGAAACAAAATTTCCATGGCCCTCAAAGATGCAGTGAACGCACTGTCCTTGCGTGATGTCTGGCGCGGACTCAACCCCATTGAACAAAAATTTACTTGGCATCGAAACAATCCGTCTTCTGAGTCTGGCTCATCTAAAGCTAGACTCGATCGCTTTTACCTTCATTCGGACTTTCTTCCTTCTATCACACACTGTAAAATTACACCCTGTTCCCTCTCCGATCATTCTGCCGTTTCTCTCTCTATCAAACTCCCCTCCGCTCAACAGAAAGGCAGCGCCTACTGGCACTTCAATAATACACTCCTTTCTGACAAAAATTACTTAGAAATTATTCGTTCCTTCTGGTCTAATTGGCAAACCCAAAAAAACTCTTTTCCTTCTCTAAATTCGTGGTGGGATTTTGGTAAATCCCACATAAAATCCATTTCACAAATTTATAGCCGCAAAATTGCGCAAGAAAAACGCGAGACTCTTCACAAATTGAACTTTATTATAGACGATTTACAGTACGCGCCAGACCTCACGCCTCAAGCTAGAGAGGTCCTCAAAGAGCAAAGAAATGAACTAAACTTGCTTTTAAAAAATCGGGCTGAGGGCGCTCTCGTCAGATCGCGTTTTCAACACCACAATGAAGTAGACACGTGCTCTTCATATTTCTTCAATCTCGAAAAATCGCACTCTATTTCTAAATCCTTTTCACATATACGTCTCGAATCCGGCCAAATTACAGAAAACCCCACCGAAATTAAAACACACATACAAAACTTTTATAAAAAACTTTATGCACGTGTCCCGACTGACGAGAGCGCATTTAATGAAATCACTGAGGGCCTCGATAGACTTGAAACTAAAGAGGCGGAGGACCTCGATTGTCCTCTTTCTCTTGAGGAACTAGATCTCGCCGTCGAGCAGCTTGGCAAAAACAAAACCCCCGGTCTAGACGGACTCACCTCTGAATTTTTCCAAGTTTTCTGGCCCATTCTAAAAAATGACTATCTCGATGTTTTAAATTCTTCATTAATTTCCGGTTCTCTTCCTCGCTCTTTCTCCCGTGCTGTCATCACTCTTATTCCGAAAAAGGGAGATCTGTCCAATATTGCTAACTGGCGTCCGGTCTCGCTTCTCAACTCCGACTACAAAATCTACGCCAAGCTGCTCGCCGGCAGATTGAAGCAGTGTGTTCACGGCATCATTAAACAAGATCAAACTTACTGTGTTCCGGAAAGATCCATTTTCGATAACATTTCACTCATTCGTGACTTTATTTCCTTCTCTAATTTCAATAACTCTCCCTTAGCTGTGGTCAACTTAGACCAAGAAAAAGCTTTCGACAACGTTGACCACGACTACCTTTTCGGAACAATGAGGGCCATGGGCTTTGGGGAGCATTTTCTACGCCATATTCTTCTACTGTACAGCGGTTCCGAGAGCCTCATCAAAGTCTGTGGTTCCCTGACTGCTCCCTTCTCCTTCGAGAAGGGAATTCGTCAGGGATGCCCGCTCTCGGGACTGCTATATTCTATCGCTATTAATAATAATAATAATAATGTATAGATTTATATAGCGCACGTATCCACCAACTAAGTGGCGCTCAAGGCGCATTATATTATTATCCCTGCTCACAAGGCTCATAAGGCTCATAAATCATTCCTGAAACCATCTCAGCTCCCTGGGGAGTATACAGCTCAATTGCTGCCATTTCTAGCGCATAGAGAGCAAACCATCTCTGCCTTCACAGGTACCCATTTAACCCCTGGGTGGAGAAGCAATTATGGTTAAGTGTCTTGCTCAAGGACACAGGTGTCACGGCTGGGGCTCGAACCCACACTCTGCTGCTGGCAACACCAGAACTTGAGTTCGGTGCGCTAGACCGCTCGGCCACGACAATCCACTTTACGTGCATTATACAACACACGGGACCTACGGCTTTACGTCCCATCCGAAGGACGAAGCAATTATGGTTAAGTACCTTGCTCAAGGATACAAGTGTCACGACCGGGGCTCGAACCCACACCCTGCTGCTGGCAACACCAGAACTTGAGTTCGGTGCGCTAGACCGCTCGGCCACGACACTCCTATTGAACCTTTCCTCAATAATTTACGTTCTAAATTAAATAAAAATAGTTCCTTGCTCCCCGAAACGGATACTTTCTGTTGCGTGTCGGCGTACGCGGACGATATAACAGTTTTTGTCGCCTCCGATGTGGGTTTCAGCGCGATCGAAAAGGCGTACAGCCTTTTCAGTCGCGCCTCTGCTGCTCGTCTTAACTATAAAAAGTCCCAGGGGTTATGGGTTGGATCGTGGGTCGGACGAAATGACAGGCCCCTCGGTTTCCAATGGAACAGCGAGGGGCTACCATTTCTTGGAGTTCACTTAGGAAATACATACACATATGAAAAACAAAACTGGACCAAATGTAAAGAAAAACTCTCTAAAACTTTAAATTCTTGGAAAACTCTTTCTCTTGCTCTTTCTTTCAAAGGTCGCATACTTGTGGCCAATCAGTTAGCAGCTTCCAAAATTTTTCACTGTTTGGCCACAATTGCACCTCCTCCCTCTGTACTAAGTGAACTCCAGGAAATGCTCATCGATTTCGTCTGGCCCACAAAAAAACACCACCTTAAAAAAGAAATTCTCTTTCAAAAAACTGACAGAGGGGGACTCGGCCTTGCCTGCCTCCAAGCACGCGTCTTCACTTTTCGTTTTACCCAAATCCAACGCTTCTTACAAAATTCCTCGCATCCTGCCTTCTTTTTTTTCAAACACTATCTCCATAATTATCAAAAGTTAAATCTAGACTATCATCTTTTCTTTACCAAACTAAATCCAATTTTTTTTCTGCTCTCCCTGAATATTATACTGAAATAATGCGTGCTTGGATGGCTACCGGAGCTCAACTTCAAATAACACACGACTGTCTTAGCCATGTGTTCAACCTCCCCATTAACAGTTCTATTCTTAGTCTTGCAGCTGACGATGAGGCGTTTGCTGAGGTCGTGCCGTTCTCTGCTCGGCTCCTGGCGTGTGGAATAAAATTAGTGCGCACGTCATCGACCCCACCACCGGAGAATGGATCGCGGTCAACGACCTTTCACAAGTAATACCCAGAGCACGCCCACTCTCCCGTCGTCTTCTCAACTCCGATCTTCAACGTCTGCACTCTGTTCTCGTCCGCATGTTTCCTTCGTTCTTCAACTCCAAAGGTTTTCTTCACGCTCCAGCTCTTCTTCTTCGCATCTGTCACCAGCCAGATCTGCCCCTAAACATCAAGATTTCGTCAAACATCAAAGGACTCTCCGCACCATCCAAACTAATCTACGCTATCATCAACTCCACTGTGAACCATCTGCTAGAATACACCATCACTTTCTGGCACCTGCAAAGTTTCCTCGACAAAGAAAATGAAATACAATGGAAACAAATCTATGAACTTCCCACAAGAAAGAAACAGGGGGACATGCAATTTAAACTTCTACACAACGTCATCCCATCTCTACCAGTCCTTCAACACCTCAACCCCGATATCTCTTCCTCTTGTGGATGGTGCGGTGAGAGGGGCACGATCTGGCACATGTTCATCACCTGTCCTTCTATTCAACCAACCCTCAATCTACTTCATCGCCTCATCTGTCTCCTGCTTCCTGATCTTCAGCTAAACTTCAACATCTATTGGGCACTAATTCCACACGCCACCATGACCAGTCAAGCGCAGCGGCCTATTCAGATTAACTCAAGCGTGAACAAGGGTGGTGAACGCGATTCCATTGTTCCTGGTAACAGCCCACTTACCAGGGACAATGCAATCGTGTTCAAAGCGCTGGACACAATATCAGTTCGTCAATATCTTATCTCACTGGTTAACCAAATTTCAAACGCACAGGTTCTATCTGCTTCCAGAATTTCTAATGGTCGTATAGCAGCATATTTGAGCTCGAGGGAGGCTGTCGTCGAGGCAGTCCAAAACGGACTGACCTACGACGGCAGCTTCATCGAGCTCACGCCACTGGTCCAGCCAACCACCCGGTTCACGCTTTCCAATGTTTACCCAGAGATCCCGAACACGGTACTGATACACAATCTGTCATCCTTCTGTAAAGTGGTGTCTCAGGTAAGATCAATTCCCCTGGGTTTCAAGGAAAAACATTTGTCACATATTATGTCGTTCAGGCGGCAAGTGCATGTTCTTCTTAAACCGAACGTCACTCCGCCTGAGCACATAAACTTCTCGTATTTAGGCATTAACTACCGTGTATTTCTCTCGACTGAGTCGGTACGCTGCTTCTCCTGCGGTGAGTACGGCCACATTAGTCGGGCTTGCAAGAAACAGGGGACCGATGACATTGACAAAAACGAGACCAATCCCTTAAACCCACCACCCACCTTCGTCCATAACCCCTCTATCAGAAAAAAAATCCGATCCTAAGCACCCACCTAAAGTCTCCAAAAAACCTGCTCGCTTGGATCCCGTTGGGGATGCGGATCGTCCGGGGTCCTCGGGTGTCCGGACTTCCGTGGGCGATGGGGGCCCCTCGGGTCCAGTCGGGGCCGCCTGTGCCAAGCCTGGAGATGCCGCTAGTCCCCGTGAGAGCACGGAGGCGAGCGGCTCGGCTGGTGCGGGCGGCTCGGCGGGGTCTGTCGGGCCTTCGCCTCCTGCGGCTTCTCTGGCGTCCGGGGTCCCTGCGTCGTCCGTAGCCCCAGCGACATCTGCAACCCCTTCCTCCCCCTCCACCTCCCACCCTTCCCCACCCCCTCCCACCACTCCTCTCCTCCTTCCCAACCTTCATCCCCCGTCAACCTACCCACACCCCATCCAAACCCGGTTGCTCTGTCTGGGGATCGCCACCACCACCGTCCAGACTTTTTTCGGATGTTGTATCTAAGAGAAAATCCTCCCCTCAAGCCCCCTCTAAGGATACACCGGTTTTCACTCCTCTAAAGCCACCCTCTCCCCCTCGTAAAATAGCAAAGAAGGTGGCGATGCCCATGACAGTCGACTCCCCTTCCATCACCCAAGTCCTTAACCAAGTCCTTAACTCACAATCCTCCTTTGTCTCCACCCCGGCCTCGTCGACGAACGACCAAGATGACATGTGGAAAGACACTCAGACTACCGAAGACGAGGCGGTGCCCGAGTGCATTTCCAACACAAAAGGTCCCCTGTCCTCTAAAGAGCTCATGAATTTCTTGGCCTCCGTTAAAAAACGAAGAAAGCCTGCTGAGGTGGCCAAGAGATTCACCGCTAATGTGCCCGGGCTCGTCAAACAACTGAAGCCGCTACACAACAACCCACTCATCAACAGAGGCTTACAACAACGCGTAGCCAAGCTGATCAAGACCTTGGATAAGTAATTTCCTTTGCTTTTCTATGGCGGTCTTGATTGGCTTGGTCGCAATGACACTGTCACTGATTTCCCTGAACACCGGCGGCTGTTCAACGCCTACCAAAAACGCCGCCATAAATGCTTATTTTGAAAATTTATTTCCCTTTTCCGACATAGTGCTCCTGCAGGAGACTTATAACCTCACGGAAATGAGCTCCTGCTGGAGCCTATGGCCCCACACTCCTCTCTCCTCCCCTTCCAATTCCCGTGGCTCTGGGGTAACCACACTCATCAACAATGAAAAATTTGAAATACTTTCTAATTATAATGTTTTTAAAGGACATGTCCTTTACCCTAAAATTAAGCACAACCAAACTATTTTCCATATTTATAATATTTTAGTACCCCAGAGCGACGCTCTTGCTTTTGAAGTCATTAAGTCCTTTTCTAAACATTGTGACGGTGTCGTTGTGGTCGGAGGTGACTTTAACTGCACGGAAAATCCTGCATTGGACCGTCTCCATGCGCCCAACGAGCGTAGATCCAGAGTCGCAGCAGCTCTCAAGGAAACTGTAGGTGCACTCTCTCTGTGTGATGTTTGGCGTAGACTGAATCCCCAGAAACAACAATTTACCTGGCTGCGGAATAACCCTTCCAGGGATTGTGGTGTTTCCAAAGCCAGGTTAGATCGTTTGTATCTTCATCCTGATATGTTATCCTCTATTCATTCGTGCAAAATAACACCCTGTTCTCTTTCTGATCACTCCACTATTTCTTTAAAAATTCAACTACCCTCGGCTAATTTCCGGGGTAGCGCCTACTGGCATTTTAATAATTCACTTCTTCAGGATGAAGCATACAAACAAATTATAACTTGTTTCTGGGGAGAATGGCGTCAAAAACAGTCCGATTTCCCCAATTTAAATTCTTGGTGGGACTTTGGCAAGTCCCACATCAAAATAATTACTCAAACATTTTCTAAAAAAATTGCTTCCGAGAAACGCGAAGCTCTTTTTAAAATAAATCGGACTATTGACGACCTTCAGTCTGCGCCGGAAATCACACCGGAGACCAGGCAGGTCCTCTTAGAACAAAAAGAAAAACTTAATTCTATCTTTAAAAATCGAGCGCAGGGCGCCCTCATCAGGTCGAGATTCAAACATGTCAGCGAGGTCGATACCTCCTCTTCTTACTTTTTTAATCTTGAAAAATCTAAATCCCGTTCTAAAACTATCTCCAGAATCCGTTTGGATTCTGGAGAAATTACTCAAAATATTTCTGTCATAAAAAATCATGTATCTAATTTCTACAAAAACCTTTATTCTAAAAACTCGACCGATGAGGGCGCGCGCGAAAACATTTTAAAGGGCCTGCCTCGTCTTGATACTCTAGAGGCAGAGGACCTAGAGCGTCCTCTGTCTCTGGAGGAATTAGAAATAGCTGTTGGGCAACTTGGCAAGGATAAAACGCCCGGCCTGGACGGCTTGTCCGGTGAATTCTATCAAACCTTTTGGCCTATTCTAAAAAACGATCTACTTTCCGTCTTAAATCATTCTTTTCTCACCGGCTCGCTTCCTCGTTCGTTCAGGAGGGCTGTTATTACTCTTTTACCTAAGAAGGGGGATCTGGCAGACATAGCAAATTGGCGGCCAGTCTCCCTTCTTAATAATGATTATAAGATCCTTGCAAAGTTGCTAGCCAACAGACTAAAAGAGTGCATTGGCAGTGTCATAGGTGAGGATCAGACCTACTGCGTCCCTGGACGTTCAATCCATGGCAACGTGGGTCTGATAAGGGACATCATTGACTATGCCAATGAAAATGGTGTCCCTTTAGCCGTGGTCAACCTCGATCAGCAAAAAGCTTTCGATAACGTTGATCGCGACTACCTCATCGAGACCATGAGAGCTATGGGCTTCGGAGACCGTTTCCTCGACTACATAAAAATCCTGTACGGCGGTTCCGAGAGTTTGGTCAAAATATGCGGTCCTCTGACGGCCCCCTTCTCTGTTGAGAAGGGCATCCGTCAGGGCTGCCCACTCTCGGGACTGCTGTACTCGATTGCTATTGAACCTTTTCTAAATCGCCTAAGGGGCGAAGTCGGGGATGACGGTTTCCGTATGCCCGGCGCTGACGTCTCTTGCTCGGTTTCAGCGTATGCAGATGATGTCTCCGTTTTTGTCACCTCCGAGCGCGGCTTTGACGCGATCAGAGACACTTACGATCTCTTTGGTCGCGCCTCTGCCGCGCGCCTAAATACGAGAAAAACCCAGGGGTTGTTGGCAGGATCGTGGATCGGACGAAACGACCGGCCGTTAAATTTTTCGTGGAATGACGATGGTTTGTCGTTCCTCGGAGTTTACTTAGGAAATAACAAAAAATACACCGACAAAATTGGGACATTTGCAAAACCCGTTTATTCGAAACCCTAGATAGCTGGTATGGCATCTCGACCTCCCTTTCGTTTAAAGGGAGAGTCTTGATTGCCAACCAGCTAGCCGCATCAAAAAATGTTCATTGTCTGGCGGCACTCGCTCCGCCAGACGATTTCCTAAGTGAACTCCAACGGCGGCTGGTTGATTTCGTCTGGTCCAACAAGAGACACCGCCTTAAAGAACAAATTGTGTATCAGAAACCTGACAAGGGGGGTTCGGCCTTGTTAACCTCCAGGCACGAGTTCTTACCTTTAGATTATCACGTATTTTTCGTTACCTTAAAGGAAATTTTCATTACTCTTTTGTCTTTCTTCAACATCACCTCCGTCGCTATAAAAAATTAAATTATGATTTTCATCTCTTTTATATGAATACTGATCCACTTTATGATATTGCAATGCCATCTTTTTACGGTGAGATCATGCGTGCCTGGAGGTTGTCTGGAGCTCGGTTAGAAATAATACACGGCTCAGTCAGCCATGTCCTTAATTTACCCATAAATATTCCTTTAATTCAAAATGCAACTGACGATGGCGCATCCATCTCTGAGCGGCTCTCGACGCGTGGGGTCGGCCTGGTGAGGGATCTTTTGAACTTTTCTTCTGGATTGTGGCACCAGCCTAATGACGTCATATCTTCTTCTAGTACTTCTCGTCCTCCATCTTCACGGCTTCTTCAAAAACAGTTTTCTTCTCTGCACACGACTGTCATAAGATTGTTCCCCTCTCTATTCAACGAAAGAGGATTTCACCTACCTGTTCCAGCTCTACAAAATGTTCCTTCAAAACCAGATCGTCCCCTCAACGTCATCATCAACAACTTGGACAATACTATCTCCGCACCATCCAAAGCACTCTACAATATCATCAACACCAACTTCAACCAGCAACCTTCACAAGAAACATCGTACTGGCATAAAAATGGATTCCTGGAAAACAACACAAACATTCAATGGAAAAATATCTACAGTCCCCCAACTTCTAAAAAAGAGGGGGACCTACAATTTAAACTACTGCACAATATTCTACCGTCACTCCAAGTTCTACATCATCTCAACCCAGCCATCTCTTCAACATGTGGATGGTGCGGAGACAAGGGGGCGATCTGCCATCTATTCATCACTTGTCCGTCTGTTCAACCTCTACCCAACTGTCTCCACAGTCTTCTTCACCGGCTTCTTCCTGATCTACTTCTGAACTTTGATCACTACTAGTTGCAAATATGTCATATACAATCTTTACCGAACCTCTAATTTCATTGATCCTCTCTTAATTTTTACTCACCGCATCAAAAACAAAGTTATTTTCGAATACAACTACTTTAAGCTTGTCAATAATGATGATGAATTTCTTAAAAAATGGAATATAAATAACTCAATCCCGGCCGTGACACTTGTGTCCTTGAGCAAGACACTTAACCATAATTGCTTCTCTCCACCCAGGGGTTAAATGGGTACCTGTGAGGGCAGAATTGCTTAATTAGCCCTATATGCGCTGTAATGGCAGCAATTCAGCTGTATACTCCCCAGGGAGCTGAGATGGTTTCAGGAATGATTTATGAGCCTTATGAGCAGGGGTAATAATATAATGCGCCTTGAGCAGTTGGTGGATACGTGCGCTATATAAGTCCACACATTATTATTATTATTATTATTATTAATGTTCATCATCATTAATGACAAGCTGACATGGCTGATTTAAACCCGGTTTTAAATTTACTTTTTTTGCTCCTCCATTCTGATTTCCTCCTCCTTTTTTCCAACTCTTCTCTTTGGAAGCCACTGGAGTGGGATATAAGGCCCACACCAGTAACGCCAGTGGCTTCCCCACCCCAGGGGAACCACGGAGGGTTCGGCTCACGCCAAAAAACGTGTTGCCGCACCCTCCGCACTGGAACCCCTTTCCTCTTTTTCTCTTTCTTTGTACTTTTTCTTTTTCTGAGGAGATTTATATTTATTGGTTTAAGTATTCGTAATAATAATTCTTGTTATAAATGTGTATCAGAACACTAAAAATTAGTACTGTTTTATTGTTTCAATAAAATGTACCGAACTTCTTGTTTACTTAAAAATGTATTATTGTTTTTCCAAATTTGTTAAATGCTCTGTATTTATTCACTATTCTTTTATTGTATATTTTGACTTTGTTTTTGAATTGTAAATAGTTTGTCATTGAAAAGTCAAAAGTCTCTCTCTCACTCACTCACTCACTCACTCACTCACTCACTCACTCACTCACTCACTCACTCACTCACTCACTCACTCACTCACTCACTCACTCACTCACTCACTCACTCACTCACTCACTCACTCAGGGGGGGGGGGGGGCTACAGCCCCCCTTAGCGCGCCCCCCGGATCCGCCAATGGCATTATATCCATTTGTGGTAATTTTCCCCATAACTTCCTTAATTTGTATTGTTATTCCTTACTAGATAAAAACAAATTGTTCCTTATTACAACGAGGCCGATTGGCTTGTACATTTAAATCGTTCCGTTTTATTCCAAATGGTTAACAAACTTACCTGTGACTGTCTCAAGATTTCCATCTGACTGTCTCAAGGTCTGTAGATTGCGCGAATGAAGGGCTAAACCTATACATGAAATAGTTGAGGTGTAATAAAGGCAAAATACCAAATCATAAATACGGTAGGTTGCATCACGAATGGGCCAACTTATTGTTATTTGAGGTACATTATATGCGCATTCCTACTAGTGCATTATGCATTCGTACAAGTGCGTGCTCAGAGTATGTGTACGATTCAATCGGTTTTCGCGTTTCTGAGAAAAATATGAGATTTCCCAATTCAAGCTTATTTTACCAGAAATTTCCCTTTTCATCGATTTTTTGTTATTTTCCTTGTACCGTAGAAGTAAATCGATCCAAAAATCTAGATCAATGTATGGCATGTCCTGCCATAAATTAATTTTGTAATGTTTGTATTGTTCTATAGTCTTCTGCTTATCATTGCACTGGAACATGTAAGTGGGTCCAAAATGTTTCATTCTTCATATTACAATACATACGGAAATTTGTTGACATTTAGAAAATAGTTTGTGTCCAATTTATCCTAATATATTGTGTTCAACATTTTGCTCATGATGAGATTATCGCAGCCTCGTACGTTTAGGTTCTGATCAATATGTCCACAGATGGATTCCTTGTTTTGTAGTTTTGCTTTCCATTCTAATTCAGATTGAAAAACTTTCATAACATTAATCTTGTTTGTCCTTTGTATGCAATTAGTCTTACATTATATTATTGTTATTATTGGTTTATTGTTTCACTAATGCAGCCAAAAAAGCTTAATTACACAGTGGTAATTATAATTCATAAAAGTATACAAATAGGAATGAAAATATTAAAAATTATTATTATTAAGTGTGACTGGCTCTGGCAAAACCCTAAACTTGGACCCAACTTTTCGGAGTGACCTCCCACATTTATCGTGAAAATTTAAAATGTTCCTAACAACGATTTAGGATTTTTCTTTTTCCATCAAAATCTAGAGAAAGTGCTCTGGGCCTATAACTGTTCCCTGGGGTCAGTTTTTAATACCGAGAAGTTTTGGGTTTTGCCAGAGCGGGTCATAAATATCAGTATGCAAAATCACATAACTATATAAACTTATTTTCTTTATATTAAATATTATTAAAATTCAAAAACATCAAAAAAGAAAGGACAACCGAACTAAAGACATGAATGACCTAAAAAGGCGGGAAATAGTTCTACCATTTTACAGGATTATTCATGATTAAGAACGTTTTCCATCAAAACAACAGGTAAGATTGCACACAAGACTATATTTATAACCATTATTACATGACTGTGTACCAATTAAAAAACCCTAGACAGATACCACAGGCCCAACAACGATCACAGGTGAAAAATGCGAATAAACTGACCAAAAATATACACATATATTATTATATGAACATAAAAATGCAATCGTGATAACTATAATTTATATCTATTTTTTTTTAAGGTAGACTTATCTGAAATGTTTTGTATAAAAACATAAACCAATAGTGCGTTTACAATAGAGAAATGCATGTGAATGATCAACTATTATCTTTATTGTATATGGAGCATATTGTAGTGGTTTTTATTATCCATTTATACAACATACTCTGTAACGTTAAATTATAAATATTTGTTAAACGCTGCCGCACCTACATGCCGTCTAAATTGGTCCTCCATTTGAGAGTTGATATATAATAATGTATTATTCACTAATCAAATCTGTATCCCTACGACCTTCCGAATCGGAGTCCTGGATATCTCCTATATCTCACTCCAACTGCGTTTCTAGGAGACTGGATACGGGATCCTCTACATCCCTATTCCCTCGCGCGTTCACTCGGTCTCTTAAGGGAAATCTTATATCCCCACAACTTTCCGAATCGGAGTCCTGGATATATCCAATATCTCACTCCAACCGCGTTTCTAGTAGACCTATACAGGATCATCTATATCCTTATTAATTAAGGCAACCTCCACACCTCCGTTGACAGGACGCGTTCCGCAAGCATACCGTTGTCAACCTTAGCCAACGTACCCTTAACCCTACCGAAACATCAATGCTGTCATTAGGTATGAATTTTTCCCTCACGCCCAAATCCATCCCAACGGAAGAGATCATCCAGTCCGTAGAACCAGCCTTACGACGCCTCGACAAGACAGAAGCTGACGATGTCCGGATGAAGATGAGTGAGCTGTTACGTAGAGCCAAGCCAGCCAAGCCCAACCTTTCCAAGGAAGAACTTTCTGCTCTACGCGACATCAGACGGGATAGCTCTATTCACATCCTTACCGCAGACAAAGGCAATACTACAGTCATCATGGATCGATTCCAATACACCGCCAAGATAAGTGACATTCTTCTATCTGGTTCATATTGCCCCCTCAAGAATAACCCCATCTCATCCAATAAGAAAAGAGTTGCCAGCAGACTCCTTGCCCTTCACCGTGCTGATGCCCTCACCATCCAACTCTACCGACACCTCAGACCCTACAGCTCATGCTGCCCCAGGTTCTTTGGCCAGCCGAAGATCCACAAGCCCGATGTTTCTCTACGTCCCATGTATCGTCGCCTCCAGAGGCTCACCCACATACAACACATCCCAGCAACCTAGCTAAGATCATTCTACCATTGGTGGCTCTCACTAAGCACCAAATTATCAACTCCAGTCAGTTCGCTGAAATCACCCGGGGTCTCACTCTACAACCCAGCGACATCTTAGTTAGTTTTGATGTTGTCTCCCTTTTCACCAATGTCCCAACTGAAGAGACATGCTTCCTGGTGAAGGACAGACTCGAACAAGACCTTTCCCTCTACTAACTTGTGTTTCTTCTAGTTGTTTTCAATTTCAGGCAAGTTCTGCGAGCAGCCAGCTGGGACTTCCATGGGATCTCCTCTATCCCGGTCCTTGCTGACATTTTCATGGAATTTGAGTTTGAGATCTCTTCCCTCCACACCGCTGACCGCCAACCGCACCTGTGTCTTTGCTATGTGGATGACACCTTTGTGGTATGGCAACATGGCAGGGACGCACTTTAGGACTTTCTACAACACCTCAACGAGCAACATCCTAGCATCAAGTTCACGATGGAAGTAGAAGAAGGCATGATCTCGGTCCTTGATGTTGGAATTTCTAGAAACCCAGACGGCTCCCTACACCACAGCGTTTACAGGAAGCCCACCCACACAAACCGTTACCTCAACCAACGATCCTTCCATCACCCTAGCATCAAGTCATCGGTCAACCGCACCCTCGTGGAACGCGCCTACAACTTATGCGCCAAGAACAGTCTGCCCAAGGATGCCCCCTCCATCTCAGACGTCGGGATCTCCTATACCCTAAGTCAAACTACCTCCTTCCCCTGTGCTTGTCATCAACTGATTCAGTTCAGTGAGCACACACTCCTCTCCCCACCTCCTAGGATCCCAGTCCCAACAGTTCCCGCCTGCACGCCTCAACTCACTAATCCTCAAGCTTCCATGATCCAGCCATAGCATGATCCTCCAGCAGCCTACTTAAGCAGCAGCTTTTCACAGAGTCCGGCATTCTCCTGAGGACGATCAGAGCATACTGTGACGGAACAGGGGCAAGTCTAGTCCAGCCTAGTGGACTGTTGCGAGTTTACTGCGTCTTTGGCCAGCGACGCTATGCGCCGGTCTGCGTCGCGTGGGGTCTGCGCCGGGCAGTTAAGCAGCAGCACTGGCGGGGTCGGAGGGCAGTCGGAGATTAGAGTTCAATAGGGGAACAGTGCTATATTGATGGGTTTATCGCTGTGATTTGTCGCTTGACTGGCTGGGCCGTGTGCGGGATTGTGTGCGTTCAGTGTGTAGGCTGGAACTGCGGAACTCCCTGAGTCGCCGGCAGCTAGCTGCGGGTAGAGCGAGGTAATTTAACTTTGTCTACGGGAAGTGTAGGAACGGGAGTCTAGCGTGAGTTGTGAAACCTTGAGTTGGGGACCGCTGAGGTTTACTGAGGTTGTGTAAGGGGGAATGCCGTTTGTGATTCACCGTTGGTGTGATTGACGGCTGAGTGTAGCCCTATTGTAGAATTAACCGGTGTGGAGGTTTATTAGCTTTGTTGTGAGGTATACCTGTAATTGGGGCCGAGTTGTGTAACGCTAGATTTATTGAGGTATACAGTCAATCAGTCAGTGGGTTAGGTTTACCACGAAGCAAGGAGGTTTATTGGTGAGATAAATGAGGTATAGTGTACTTAATTTCTATGTTATCTTTCATTGTACTAAATGAAGGCAAGGGTGAGGTTCACCATTGCCTAGCCGTTGTAATTGATTCGTTGAATTGTTATAGTAATAAACCATATTGAAGGTGCCTTTGAAAACTCTGAATCCTCGTGAGGTTTCTTGAGGTTACTGGTAATTGCTCTAATTCCATTGAGGTATAATCATTCCCTAGGCGGTGGTACATTTCCACCAAAACGAACTGCCCCTTGGCTTAGTCTGCCGTTCGTTAATTATCTCCCCCTTGTGTTCGGGTAGCCGCTCACCCGTGCGCAAGGTTAATAAATATTTTTGTTGGATAATAGGCGCTGGTCAGTGTCCCTGGTTCAATAAGATCAGTCCCTTGGGTCTCCCCGGCGTCGAATATAAAAACACCACAATACTGATCGAAATTCGAGAACTTCCAGTTCTTTCCAGAAGTAATTAGTACTCAATAGAGAATTTCACATGGTGTCATCGCAATTAGTCTTACTTATCCTCTTCACCATGCAAAGAAAGATACAAGTTTTACCTTTTCAAATCTGATATAATTTTCAACACAAATAGGGTCTGATTTACGACTTAACTTTGAGAAAGAAACAAACAAGTAGGAGAAATGACCAGCCACGATGGTTGTAGTATGATTCATATGACGTCATGGTGGCTTTAAAAAAAAAAAAAAATCTGTAACATTCTGTAATTTTCCTTGAATCTGGGGAACACAATTTGGAACACTAGTCGAACACGTAATACTACTCCAGTCTGATATTCCGTGGTAATATACCTATTGAACATACATGTAAGGCCCTTCTACATGCACTAGCATCGTCTATACCCAATAGTCACCGGACACGATCTGTTTTTCTAGAATAAGCTAATTTTCTGATTTACCACTTATCCTGGTTTAAAAAAAAAAAGTATTTAGCTTTGACATCAATTAAACACAAAACCAGGTGGTTGTATTTGCATTTAGATATCACAAGTTCTATGAAACCATGTACACAATTGCAGCCACAATTGTAACCTTTTAGTCTGTGGGCTGGAGGGGTCTACCGTGCATCCCCCCATTACCCACCACCACCGATATTTTCTTGTTCCTTTGGATGTCCTTTGGGTTGCACTATCTGTTCTGGCCCACTATTGTTTACCTGTATAATGAGCTTATGCTGATAATTCTTAGCACTAGGGGTGGAAGAAGATCAAACATCTCGCCATTACTCCATCATGCCTTCACCTATTATCATGTAACTTGGTACAATTAATGTTCAGTCATACGTCGTCATGATGACGTCATGGGTTCTTGTGAAAACGACCGGTAGAGGGCGCTATAATTGCACGTATATTATGCATATTTTAATTATTGGGATTTTCAGAAAATATCTCATTATAAATCATTTAGTTTTCATTGTTGCCACCAAGAACAAAAAATAATTAATTTATGCCTTAAATGGGCTTGTCTATGTCTAATGTAACCACACAAATGTGTCAACTTAGAAGTTTTTTGGATTTTTTATCTCTGGGGGCACTTTTGTTTAGCCCCATGGTATTAAGCTTAGTTAGACGTCCATATCACTACATATTGAATAATCCTTTATTTCTCAAACATGCTTTGACCTACATTAATCAAACTTGGCACAATAAATGTTCATTCACATGTCGTCAAGATGATATTATTGGTTGTCATGGAAACTACCTCTAGAGGGCGCTGTACTTGGATGCATATTATGCGCACATGAATTAATGGATACAATTATTTCTTATTTTTAACCATTGTAGTACACTAGGTATCACTATGGCGGATAAAGTATCATTAAGTTTTACTTCACAAGGGTGTGTCAAATGTAAAATGTCAAATGTCAAATGTCAAACGAAAGATAAATTTGAAAATATTTTATTGAGGGGTCTCTGGAGCTCATTGTTTAAGCCCCCATCATGTCAAATTCAGCCGGGAATTCTTAGCATTTGGGGTGGGAGGGGATTACACAAACCTCCATTACTCTGGCGTGCTACCTCTAGAGGGCGCTGTATTTGGATGAAGATTAAGCGCATGCAATTTGCAGACAACCTGATTTCAATAGCTCTATGGTCAAGGTTTACAAAAATATTTGTCTTGAAAAATCCCCAGGGGGAGGGGTGGTGGTGGTAGCCCACGGACTATTAGGTATGCTTTGAAGAAAGAAGATGGTTTTGTAACATAAAAAGAGGGGAAAAGAAGGGCCTGCATATAAAAATAATAATAATTGAAGAAAAAGCGCAGAGGGATGAAAAAATATTGATGAGTTTCAATTGGAAAATAAACAAATTCGTGTGTGTCTTGGTGGAAAGCATGTGTATACCAAAATTCAGAATGGAAAATGCAAAAGGGGTGGGGTTAATGAGGGTTGTTTTTGCAATTATAGATGGCATGCTAAATGAGATTTGTTATCAATTTCTTGATAACTCATTTTATGGATTTACGAGTTTCAGACCGAAATAAGACGCTGTCGTTTTTGTCCTTCAACATTTTGGGTTTACGAGTCCACTGATTTAATTTTCGCATAATTGATTTAACAAAGAAACATTAAAATACATCTGTGTTTGATATCAGTTGGTCAGCCAGTAATCTAAACTCATCACACCTGCACTATGTGCGCTGACCAACTGATTCAGTTTCTATATGATAATAATAATTAACTTGTAACTTTCATTTTAACATTTCACATATTGTTAAGTACCATAATAACTCAAATTGCCCACGAAATTAATTTAGTAATTTAGAAATACAACGAGCTTACTTTACTCGCGATTGAACAAGTTTATTCAATTGCTCACCAAAAGTTTCTAATTTTCTTTGCTTTTAAAATTTTCTTTGCTAATTTTCTTTCTAAATGTTTTTGAAAATATACCTAATAGAATCGTGCAATCAGCTATTAAGAAGACAAGGTATAACTATGGAAGCAGATACTATTGACCCATTTCCCCCGCCTTTTTAAGAGCTTCAGTAAAGCATTTCGGAAAGATATTCGGCTTCCTTCACAATAATAGAGCATACCAAACCAATAAAACTAAAAATACTAATTACAAAGTTTTACAAATTAAATTAGCTTCATGACAAAGTTGGTAGATAGGCGGGGAGGGAGGAGGGAAACGTTCATATCTAATTCCACAGTTATAAAATACACGGTTAGGCTATACATATAAACTATTAGCCTTGTGACAAAATCGTTCGGTCGGCGGGGTGAAAGGAGAACCTGACATTTCTTTCACAGTTATACAAAATAAATTCTTAGCTTTGTGACAAACATTTTTTGGTAGGTGGGGAGGGAGGAGGAAAATTTTTGTTTCGCCGTGACCTCCGTCTATGAGAGCACTCAGGACTAAAGTGAAGCACATGTTTCACCGACCCTTTTAAGCCTTACACAAGCATCGTTAGACTCAGTGGACTGAAAAACCCATCACAAAGGCACATTTTGCCTAGTGCATGTTTCACAAAAGCTTGTTATGTAATCACGTAGTCTCAACATTAAATACTTGCCGCTGCAAAAGCGCCATCTGAAAAGCAAGGGAATTTTGGACGGAATTTGCCTTGGTTAGTAAATGACTCGCGCTCCATAAATCCGATTAATGCTGTATCCAGATTAAATCTTTTTTTTAAATTATTATAAACTATTATTTAATATGAATTGTTATTAAAATAGTTACTTTGGATCTAGAAACTGGGTCTGGAGCAATCAACGAAAGTGTAAAAAGGCCTTTGAGAAAATGTCTTACTGATTTAATTTAAAGCTAATGTAAAGGATTGGTAATTAAAAAATGTATCCAATTCAATGATTTGTAATGTGAACTTACTTGCGGTTATGATTTCATATAAATTATTTTGTCTGATGTGCTTTCAATTTCAAGATAATCTATAATTTCCATTTCGAATAAATTTCACATAATAGAATGAATACACAAATAAATGTTCACTATTTTCTTGTGACTGACAAAATGTAATAAGCTGAATCATTCACAGGTTAATTGTTTAATGTATAATTTGATCCAAAGATAGTATGCATACTCGTAGAAGCAGTTTTCCCAACATTACCAATGTTGTAACTCCCCTTTAAGAAAACATTGCCTAGAGAAACCTGGAATACGTCAGAGGCAAATAAGCATTTAATTACAAGAAAACATTTTGTATTTTTGTAAATGTTGCCATTTGTGTCTAATTGGAAGTCTGCTTCGTGGATACATGCTAAATTCACAAGTGCATTCAGTAATGTGCAATTGATGACACATTTTTATTTTCAATTTGAATGTTTGCTTTTTGCTAGTTGAAAAGTTGCAGGGGCTACTGACCTTTCTCATGACCAATGCATATTAAATAATGATTGGATACCTAGTTGCATCATGGTTACATGCAATCAGGATTAATACGTGTGTTGATTTGAAATGGCTGCGTGTGACATGCAAATTGACTCAACAAAAGTTGCCTGAGTTAAATTGCTAGCAACTTGGTTACCTTTAAATTGCCCAGTGTGACAAGGCCTTAACACTCATATACTCGGTTAAATTGTCTTTATCTTTGTTACCTTTCTAGTGACATGGCTAGTCCAAGCAATGAATTTTGAAAGGGTTTGCCCAAGTGGAATTTTGTGTGGGCTTCATTGTGTTGAAACCCCATAGTTAGTTTCCAAGACGGGCAGCAGGAGTGGGTGCAGTGTGGGTTTTTTGTGGGCTGATTTATGTAAATAAAGGTTGTTTTCCTCAATAATAAAGGTAATATATTGAGTAAATCATTGTTTAGTGTGATTTCTCAGGTGAATTTCGTAGGATAATTTGATTATAATTTGTAATCATTGTTCATCTGGCAAATCCAAGTTGAGTTTTCGTCAATAAGGGAAGTAATTAACAGTTAAATTAAAACCCGTGACCATCACTGCAAAGTACATGGGAATTTGGTCTATATATACTACACATGTACAGATGTATAATGTACAGGAGTCCTATTACGGACCGAACGATCTTCTATATTCAAAGTCCACAACCCACCCCAGACTGAGGGATATCCTACATCTTAAGTCACCCACACTCCTTCCCCCTGTGCTCGTTAACAACTGATTCAGTTCAGCGAGCACATACTCCCCTCCACACTCCAAGGATCCCAATTCCACAGTTTCCCGCCTGCACGGTTCAACGCACTAATCCTTCAGCATGATTTTCCAGCAGTCTACTTAACCAGCAGCATTCCCCAGAGTCTGGTATTCTCCTGGTAGTAGTAACCAGCAGTAACCAGTTCTTTTCAGAACTAATTACTACTCAATTGAGAATTTCTTTTCTTATCCTTTTCACCATGCAAATATTACTTTTGACTATTTGTTAATAATACGCTGCCGCACCTACAGACCGTCTAAATAGAGCGGTCCTCCATTTGAGAATTGTGATAAAAAATAATTTATTTATTGTAATATTCACCACATTTAAATCAGTTAGGCCTAAATTTGATGTAATTCTGCCATCTTGCAAAATTAAACTTTACTTACCATTACTGAGAAAGAAGCAAAGAAATAGGAGAAATGACAAGCCACGATGGTTTTGGTATGATTCATTTGACATCATGGCGACTGTTTACTAAATCTGTAACATTCTGTAATTCCCTTGAATCTGGTGACCACAATTTCGAACACTAGTTGAAAACGTAATGATACTCCAGTCTGCTATTCCGTGATAATATACCCATGGAACATACATGAAAGGCCCTTCTACATGCACTAACATAGTCTGTTTAGGTATTACCCAATAGTGACCAGACACAGTCTATGATTCTAGCTAGAGTAAGCTAACTTCCTGATTTACCACGTGCCCTGTGTTTTTTAAAGTATTTAGCTTTGACACAATTACGCAAAAAACTATTTGGTTGTATTTGCGTGTAGATATCACAGATTTTTTGTTTGTTTGTTTATTTTTATTTTATTTTTTTGAAATTGTTTATTTATTTTTTCTTATTACTGTAAAACGATGCCCTGGGGTATGAACGTTTGCCCTATTAGTGAGGCCTCTCTTAGCCACCATACTTGGTATATGCGAAATTTGGCCTGGTTCCAATAACCACGTAATGTTAGTCCAGGCTGTCAAAATGGATTTTATTGGCTAACTTTGTCAATCTGGATATGCTGAATTTAAAAAAATAGGGTGCCATTTTTTTATTGGCATATTCGGCCGCCACTTTCTAACCAGTTAAACATTATTATTTTACATTTAATGCAATATATTGAGTCTCGAACACTCAATGTTTCATTGATATGTAGGGCCAAGGCCGCCATTTTGAATTTTAAAGGGACAGCCATTTTGACTTTTTAAATTTAATTTAACTTGTTAACAAACTAATATAAATATGCAAAGAGTCTAAATCACGTTTGAAGAGGGCTGTTTGTGTCTTTTAAAACATTGCCGGTTATAATTTTGTAGGGCAAATATTTAGGGTGCCCTTTGGTTGATTGGCATTTTCCAGCGCCATATTGGATTTCTAATTTTCAGCATTTTATGAAATAATTTCCTCACTTGCTTAACTTTCTAAACACTGCTGTTTTAATGATATTTTAGGGTATTTTATTTTTATTCACTTGACTAACTGGTGATTAATTACAGCACTGTGCATGCCGGCAGGTTGTATTTCAGACTGGATCATCATCGTCATCATCATCATCATCATCGTCATCATCATCATTTGTATAGCGCCGTCATTCTAGTTGCCTATTCCGAGGCGCTTGGAGAAGTGAAGAATAATAAAAAACGAGAATTCACAGAATATCATGAGGAGATGAGATGTAAGCAGATTTGAAGAGATTTGTCTTAAGTCGGCTTTTGAAGTTATGCATGTAGTCAAGTGTACGGAGTTGATGGGGGAGACCATTCCATAGTTTTGGTGCACAAGAAATGAAACTTCTATCACCCGATGAAGAGTGTGTTCTTGAAACGCTTAACAACAGTTTGTTTGAGGATCTTAGATTAGGATGAGGATGGTATGCACACAGCATGTCTCGTATATACGCTGGGGTTAAATTGTGAAGTGCTTTCCAAGTCAACAGTAGGATTTTGTAATTAATTCTTTGTTTTATAAGTAACCAATGTAATGCTATAAGTGTTGGGGGTAATATGGTCAAATTTTCTCCCCCTGGAAAGAACACGTGCAACAGCATTCTGGGCATGTTGGAGCTTCTTCAGAAGATACTGTGATATGGCAAACAGTAAAGAATTGCCGTTATCCAACCAGGATGTGATTAAGGCATACACAACTATTGCAGCAGCATCATCTGAAAGCACTTTCCGAATACTTGAGGTGTCGTGGCCGAGCGGTCTAGCTTACCGGATTCAAGTTCTGGTGTTAGCAACAGAATGTGGGTTCGAATCACGGCCGTGACACTTGTGTCCTTGAGCAAGACACTTAATCATAATTGCTTCTCTCCACCCAGGGGTTAAATGGGTACCTGTGAAGGCAGAGTTGGTTTGCTCTATATGCGCTAGAAATGGCAGCAATTGAGCTGTATACTCCCCAGGGAGCTGAGATGGTTTCAGGAATGATTTATGAGCCTTATGAGCAGGGATAATAATATAATGCGCCTTGAGCACCACTTAGTTGGTGGATACGTGCGCTATATAAATCCACACATTATTATTATTATTATTACTTCGTGTATTCCTTATTTGGGTGTACATAGATTGGCAGACTTTCTTGACATGTGAATCCATTAATAAAGTGTTATCAAACATGACTCCAAGGTTCCAGACAGATGTTGAGGCATTAATCTGAAATGTTGTCGACCTGTATTCGATTTACCTGAATTGTTTTATGTTGATATTTTGAAGACATAATTATGAGCTTTGTTATGTTACCCCATGTAATTTGTACATGGGCCTTATGTGGGGCCTACATGGGTCCAACGTGGAATAAAAACAATATTCAAGTTGGCATTTAGTGGGCTACTAATATAGGTTCCATGTGGATAGCCCATGTAGTCTTAAGTAGGGTTTACCCTACTGGGGTCAAAAGATATTTAACCACCGGCGCCACTATGGTCCTCATGTTCATTGGACTCATGTGGGGTCAACATGGGTCCCATGTGGGGAAAATTAATTACTGAGTTAATTTGGCACCAGAATATCCGTATACTATTCAGTAGCAATGTTGCTTGATGGGTTAACATTGACGGTGTGATATCCCAGTCGGCCCCAGGAGATTTGTCTGCCTGCATCACAATGGTCCACACAAGTTATTTGCAGCCTTTGGACCAGCATGTCATGAAACTTGAAACTTAAACGTTTCCTAAAACATTTCTTGAATTGTCACGCATGTGTTTTTATCAGGACAATTTTATTTGCAGTGACCCGCGCCCATAGCCATTACATGTACACAACCACCTAAACAATATTATTTTAAGTTGTTTTCTTACTAAAAATACTGATCAACATCCTGACATCCAGACAAACATTTCCTGACAAATATATCGTGTGTTTTATTATGAAATCTTTCCAGTTACCGCCTGTAACCCCAAGCAAATAAAACAAGGCACAAACGTGTATTTGACAAAAAAATAAACTACCTATAATCAACATAATTTTGGCAATACAAAATGGAAATATATCTAAAATTGCTGTGTACAAATGCAGAGTAATTAACGCATTCAATTCAAACACTACTTTTAATTATAAACTTCTTTGGAAAACGTTCAAAAATTAAATTGAATTCACAAACTGTATTATACCAAATTTCAAATCATTTGTCTGTTAATTAATTTGTAATGCTTCTGTTTTCTTCTTTTGTTTTTGTACAATTGTGTGCTTTTGACATGTAATTGTATTAATGGATAAACAATAAAACGCCTGGAAAAGGCAACAGAGAAAAAAATTCTAAAATTGCTGCGACGTTGAAATCCAAAATGGCAGCCAAAGATGTCAATTAAATGGCATCCTAACTATTGCCCTAAGGAATGAAAGCAAGTCCCAGATGTGTAAACATTTACTCTCTTTGATGTTGCTACCAGCTTGCTAGCAAGTCAAATTAAGAAAAACAAATCGAAATGGAAACTCCTTTAAAATTCAAGATGGTTGCCTACTACATGTACTACATGTATACATTATTTTGAGGCTTTAAGATCCAAAATATAACATTAAATATAAAACAATGCATTAGGGTGGCCATTTTGAAATCCAAAGGACAGCCCTTTTGATTATCTTTATATCCTGAGACGCAATAGAAACTTACCACTTTTTCGACCTTAAATTATCAGTAATCACAATGTGACTCTCTGAAACGTGACCCTCTGACGTTTCGCAGTGAAGTGGATACAGATGGGATCGAGTACAGTGGACAAAATGTGGACATTTCCTCAATAAAATGCCAACATTTCTAATCCAAATTGTTGTGTTGTCTTATTTTGAACCATTACAATTTTATGCTATTCCAAAACAAGTGGTAAGTTTCTATTGCGTCTCAGTATATTAATAAAATGATACTTTCACCGATAAAAGACACAAGCAGGCCTTTTCAAACCTGATGCAGACATTGTCTAGACCTACTTAAACATAACCTTTCAACCACTTTGCTTATATCTTAAACTACGTTCTTGTCAGTTCGTTTCCCCCCCCCTTCCCCACACACACACCTGAGGCCTGTACTCTGCACCCCCTCTCAAAATTCAGATCCCTAAGAACATTACAAGGGCTTGCCTCGTGCCCCCAAGTGCCCTTTTATTAAACTAACACTATGTATATTCAACAGATGAATTCAGCCTGGACGGGGTTAAGCCGTAGTCTTTTACAACAGTTTACACTGACTGCACATACGGCTTAGTCTTGAGTCCAGACGTACTTAACTTTATACCTGCCTCCCCTTATTTAGTTGTTGATCTTGATTTTAGGGAAAAACAAATCAAAAAGGCTGCCGCTATCAAATTAAGCTGGAATACATAACAGCCATATGACTATAACTGCAGTATACTACGCGTGTTAAAAACGGGTTTCGTGCACATATAATTGCATTATAAACAGTAAAGGACAGTGTTTAACGTCAATTCCGACTTATTCGTCACTTCGCGAGATAGTAATGGACTAATAATTGTATAGATTATGCTGATACCTCATGTCATAAAACTTGAAACAAACATTTCTTCGAACATTGCACGCATGTGTTTTATCAGGAACACAAATTTATTTCCAGTCACCCGCACACATAGCCATTACATGTACACAACCACCTAAACAATATTATTTTAAGTTGTTTCCTTACTAAAAATACTGATCAACATCCTGACATCCAGACAAACATTTCCTGACAAATATATCGTGTGTTTTATTATGAAATATTTTAAGTTGCCGCCTCTAACACCCAAGCAAATAATAGAAGTTGACCCAACCCTACGTGTGTTTGTATTGACAATCTAAATGCAATGTATTTGAAACAAAAAATCAACTACCTATAATCAACATAATTTTGGCAAAACAAAATGTTGGCGTAAAAGTAGGCTTACTTTAACAATAATGGAAATACATCTAAAATTGCTGCCACGTTGAAATCCAAAATGGCAGCCAAAGATGCCAATTTAAAACCCTAAAACCACCAAAATAGCCGATTCATAACTTCGTCAACTATGCGACGATACATGTGGTGCCGGCGGACAAATCTCTCGTGCCGAATCTCCCAGTAGGGTAAACCATTAAATGGTGCCCACAAGGACTATCAAAATGGTTATTTGTAATAACCATTTACATGTACGACCAACGTGGGTTGGTATATAGTTCTCACTTGGGCAAACCCTCTCAGAAAGCACTGTAAATACGCATGCTCAGCCCACCCAATTTCCATATTGGACTCTTTTTTAACACAGCTTTTACCCATTAACATTCGAACCCATCACAATCTTATGTGGGATCAACGTGGGTTCTAATAAGCACACACATTTCACTTTGAGCAAGCCATCTCAGAAAGTAAGTATACTGCACGTTCGGCAAACCCAGTACCCAAATATTGAACCCCTTTTGTAGCCAAGCTTGTACCAATTCACAAACCCATCACAATCTTATGTAGGACCAACGTAGGTTCTAACAAGCACACACATTTCACTTTGGGCAAGCCATCTCAAAACGTAACTGCATGATCGGCCCACCCAATTCCTATTTGGGCCCCTTTCGTAGCACAGCTTTTACCCATTTACAATAGAACACATCACAATGTAGGACCAACGTGGGTTCTAACAAACCCAAACAACTCACTTGGGCAAGCCCTCTCAGAAAGCATGTTAATAATGCATGCTCATCCCACCCAATTCCCATATTGGGCCTAATACTGCCAAGCCCATGTCCATGTAATTTTTAACCCATCCCAATCCGATGTGGGACCCACGTGGGTGCTTAACAAGCCATTTTAAAACATGGGCAAGCCCTCATGAAATGCAATGTACATAATGCAATGTACAATGTACATGCAATGTACATTTCCCACATTGTACCAACATGTATCCTGGTAGACCATCCTGTAACCATGCCATTTCTAACCCATCGAAACCCCATGTGGGACCTACATAGGTTCTCAATAATTCCACATCTAACACACAATGGTCCAATCTGGGCTAGCCCTTTCAAACCCCATTCAAAAATTTAAAAAAAATGCCCACTAAATACCCACGTATTATATACGGCGGTGTCTTTGATAAACTGAGGTTGGTCATTGGTTAAACCATCTTGAACTGAGCGTCTGGTTGGTTGATAGAATTATACTCAGGATCCTTCTGAGGTCTATAAAAAGTCTCATCGAGCAGAATCTATCATTCTGTGTCAAGACAAGATTCCAGTCAAGTCAAGATTCAAGAACTTTCCAGCTCAAGTCAAGATTGAAGAACTTTCCAGCTCAAGATGCCTATCAAGTATCCTTGCCTCTTCTGTAACAAGTCTGTTCGATCGAACCAGCACGCCTTCCAGTGTGAGCGCTGCCAGGGATGGCAGCATGTGGGCTGCAACTCTGGTTTTAGTCACCAGCAGTACCTGGAGATCCGTGACGATCCATCCAGGCTGGTCGTTTGGATCTGTGCACCCTGCACAAGTCAAGAGCAAGAACAGGTGGAAGAGCCGATGGACATCGAGGAGAACGGAGACGCCCCTACTGGTTTCAACGTCGAGACCGACTTCGTTGTACCGCTTGAAGTAGCCGAGAACCCCATCCCTGACACTGCCCTACCTGACGTCATCCCCGGTGTAGGTGATGAGGACATCACTACCTACAAGACAGTGGAGGGCTGGCACCGGAGACTAAATGGGCGGGCAGGACGTCACACCGTCCCATTCTACAACGTCGTCATGCTCCTGCATGCTGAATCCAGCTACGTTAACGTCCAGCTCAAGCTCGTAAAAGAGTCGAGACTGTGCCGGAACCAGCGGCGGATGTACCGGCAGGTTCAAGGTAAAATCTTCAAGTTGTGGGACGACTACCAAGCCGGCCGCCTCACAACATCGGGACTACTGGCAGCCTGCAAGTACCTGACAGGTCCAGCCCTGTAAGCCACAACAACAAGCCAACAACAAACAAACCGGTCCTTTTCAGGACCACCAATTCTATAAAGAGAGATTGATACCATGCATTAAGTGAAGAATAAAGACGGAAATAAATGTGTTTTTCTCCACAGGTTAAAAAAAAAATTATGCAATGCAATTTTTTTTCCCGTTACTGTAAAAACAGTGCCAAACTGATCACAAAATTGATCACAAAATTGATCACTGATTGAAAAAATTGGAAATTGAATAACAATCATAATAAAAAGAAATGCAAATAATGCTGGGAATAGATTTTATTACAATTTCACAAATTCAAATTCATTATTGCTTAATCATAAAATTTATGGGAAAATAATTATTTAGTAAATCCAAAATAATCAAGACTTGAAAATTATAGAAAAGGGAAGACAGTGATAAATTTGCAAAACAAATAATAATAAAAGAAATGCAAATAATTCTGGGAATAGATTTCATTATTAGATTTTATTTCATGCTGGGAATTGAATTTATTAAATCCAAGCTCAAAAAAACCAAACGAAACAAACCGCAGCGACAACACATTTCCCGTGAACCCATCAACAGTGATTGACAGTCACATTGTTGTTCAATATAAAAGGACTTGGAACCCTTTGTTACTGTGCTATGAAGCCTGGGTACGAAACGACTTGGGTACGAAACGACTTGGGTACGAAACGACTTGGGTACAATACGACTTGGGTACGAAACGACTTGGGTACGAAACGACTTGGGTACGAAACGACCGACATTCGTTGGGCCCACACAGACAACTAACAATGGAGTGCCATGGTCGAGCGGTTTAGTGCATCGGATTTGTGTTCTGGTGGCTGAGTCGTCAGAATGTGGGTTCGAATCCTGTCCGTGACCGTGGTACTTGTGTCCTTGAGCAAGACACTTTACCATAATTGCTTCTCTCCACCCAGGAGTAAATGGGTACCTGTGAGGGCAGAGTTGGTTGTTGTGTTTGATTAGCCCATATGCGCCGAAATGGCAGCAATTGAGCTGTATACTCCCCAGGGAGCTGAGATGGTTTCTGGAATGATTTATGCGCCTGATGAGCAGGGATAATAATATACAGCGCTCTGATACCTTGTTTAAGAGCGCTTTAAAATGCCCGACATTATTATTATTATTATCCAACGCAAAACCCATTCCCACTTTACACCCACCAATTTCCCATCTTCGGCCCACATAAAACAGCCCACTCCAGGCCCAATTCCACCTATACCCACTAAAACCACCAATATCCCACATGGACCCCACTTGGGTGTATTGGCTGGGTACACGGTTGATTTATGATGTATGGGTGTACTTTTGAATAGGACTGGTTTAATAGAAATCCACAGTAGATGGCTGTGAACATTCCATCGTAGAGATATTCCTAATCTGGGTAGCGGCATACATATGCAATTATCAATGTGTAGACGAAAAAGGTGCGCGAAGCCAGCATTCAATTGCAAGTACCATGAACAGAAGGTAAATGATGTCTGGTTATCGTTTTAAAACTTTAAATGTTTATACAAACATGGAACGTGTAATTAAGCCTCCAACTCGGATAGCCTTAAGTGGGACATTCTCGTAATGATACCTATATTTAAACCACTTCTGTATCCAATATAATAAGCCTTGTACTTGATCACATCAACTACCTATGTAACCCACATGGGTTATCAACACACCCACACACAACCGACATAACATGCCCACTCCCAAGCCCTTTCAAAACCATAAAATCTAATTAGCCCACCATATAACCACACTGGACCCACCCATGCAGGCAATCTCATGGGAATAAACCCTCGACAAGGTCTCTTCAAATCATGTAATATAAGGCGTTTTTACCAACACTTACAGCCAAGCCTGAATCCATTCTTTATCTTACACATATCTCAATCCAACTGGTTCTCTGCAAGCCCATAGCCAAGTTCTCTGTGCATGTAAAAAGCTGCATAGAAACAAGCAAGACCACTGGCAATGGTCCAATTTCTTTTTAAAAACTGTTGGAAAATTAAAAAAAAAAATATTGAGCAAATGTTCACTAGCAATTCAAATTGAAAAAACGAAATCGAAATGGCTACCGCCCTTAAACTTCAAGATAATACAAGTAATATTATCTGAGGTTTCTAAATATAGTAATAAATGAAACAAAAAACATTGATTAAGGTGATCAGAAAATCAAATAATTGGTTGCATCTGTGAAAATCCAAAATGGCGGCCAAATATGCTAATAAAAAGAATAAGAACCCAAAGTGTTAGTAATTTGTGGGAATTTGCCCTTACTATGTATGACGTATTTCACTGGTTTGCAAATAATTTTTTTTTGTGGTATTCTTAATGACGATTTTCACTAAAGTGAATTAGAAGTGGTCATATGACTCAATATTATCCAGTTCAGAGTTTGAAAGTTGACAGCAAACCTAAAAACGCATATTAAATGTCTTACAGTATAGAAAATCTAATATTGTTTAACAAAAAAGGGAAATTCAATTGGACCTGCCTTCAAAATAAACGGTTGTCATGGCAACCCATTATCGATTTTTTGGGTGAGAGGCCCCAAAGAAATAATTAGGAAAACTCATGAAATTTCAGCGTGATCTGACAAAGTGTTGAAGAGATATTTATAAGTAATGTCTCCAGGCCTGATAAGGTTAACAAATGATGACCATTTCGACAAATCTTCCTCACTACATCAACATTATCTCAGTTTTAAACAACTTGAACCTTTATTCAGGGCCAATTCCTCCACAGCTTACATTAGTAATTACCTGATTATAAAATTAACGAAGTTAATTTACTGTCTTATGTAAACAGGGATTGTTTTGTCAAGTATGCAAACGTTGTCGTACGGCAAATAATTATACATAATTTAAAAAAAATAAAAAAACACAATGTATGGCCTAACAGTTTTCCGTCTTTTTCTCAAAAACGTGAGCACCTATTCGGAGGAAAATTTCACAGGTTAGTTTTATGATGTATTTCTGGACAACTAATTAAAAGACAACTGATTAAAAGAACGTCCATTTCCAAATATTAATTTTGTACCCTTTCTTTTAAAGTAATCGGCAATTTTGCACCTAAAACAGAACTGAGAAATAGCGCCCTCTTTAGGCGCTCAGGAATAACTTATTAATACATCGATTAATGTTGTGTTATGTTAGTCTCTTAAAGGCCTTATAATCCGTAGTTGACAACTAATTTATAGTCTGTCGTAGTGCAAATTAACAGTTCGCCATTACGGCAGCTAATTATTCGATAGTTAAATTCGTTCGTTGTGACAATCGATTAGGTCTATTTCTTCGAATGTACCAATCCATATTTGGAAATGTCCCCGCCCACCCAACTCTGCAAGACTTGAACGATGCCTTGCACCAAGACTTGCACCACAAGATCCATGAAAAATCGCAACCTTTCCATTCGAAGATAGGAATGGAAGGTTTGAAATTGTAACTTTTATTTAAAATATTATAATACAAAGTGAAAAGGTTTTTGTCTGAGAATTCTTAATTTAAAAACACACTATAATATATCAATAGTGAAAATTGTAAGCAAGTGAACATTTAAATAAATTAGAGCGTAATTGACATAGTTCGGTCATAGGTAACACATTTCGTAAGAAAAAAGTAATAAAAAGGAAAGAACATTTATAAAAAATAACTTTAATATTACAGCAACAATTTCTCACATGATGGTTATACGAATGACTTTTTCCGCTAAAAATTCTTTATAATGTTCAATAATGATCAAGTCAAATTAGTTGTTAACGTGTTATTCGCACTACATAACTAATTCGGGATTGGTCACTCTGGCAAATTAGGGACGAATTGAAAGATCCAGAGCTGAACTTCAGCAACATGCCTGACCGGCATACACACAAGGACACAGACCCGCTGGTCTGGTTTATTTTGGTATGTATTATAATTGTTAAATTTTAAAATTGTTATAATTATAAAAGTATGATGTGTATTAGTTGACCAGCTTATTTATTCACTATTGATGTAATTGTTACCATGTATTTTACTGTGTGAACAGTGTTTTTTTTATTGTAACTTTTTATAATCATTAAACTGCATCACAATGACTAGTAAATATGAAGTTAAATTTAAAGATACATACCCGGATCTTCCACCATATGTAATGGTTAGCTGGTTTATCCATCTGGATCGAACACAGACAAGAGACTTGGAAGGAACAGCCAGGAACAAGAATATATGAGCTCTTAATTTTATTTCATGAAATCCACAATAACTACCGAATCTCCAGTTAATAAATGAAGTTTGACGCGGGACCCACTGTTACCGGTAACACAGTGGATCCGTTAAACTCAGCACCACAGCCACGAGAAGCACACACATCCCTTCGAGAACAAACAGACATCGAGCGTGCGTGACCACAAGGATTTTATAGAGTAAGTTACATACTATAAATTCCACAGGTGATTCGGTATTCACAATAGTCGCTATGTTACAAAACAGTCTTTAACAGAAATAGTCACTGAATAATAATAAAGGCAACTACATCACACATCCAATCCATCCATAAAATTCTTATCACCAAACTTTCGTTAAGCACTAAATAATGTTTTCAATACAATTTAAAAATCCAATCATTTGCTCAATGAACTTTAATAATATTATCATAAATGTCTAATCTAGTAAGCCTATACATACAAATATATTAACAATCAAATTTCCTTCTCGTAATTAAGACTGGATATACATAATAAACACTACTTTATTTTTTAATTAACAGTATAGGCATGACGTACTGTGACTCATACATACTGTGTATAGTGAGATTAAAATAAACTGCTTTAATTTAACACTGATAGCACTGCATATAAATCATTACTAAGTATTAATCACCAAAATATTGAAAAATATTAGACACTTAATATTTAAGGGAATATTTATCAGAAGACTGATCAGACAATGAACCAACTTGCCTAAAATACTTCCGGTTTGTCCGCTGTACCCTGCTGGATCTTCACCCCCTTGTACCTCACGCTTGGAGGGCTTTGAGCTACGCACTGACGCCTTCAGGATCAGATTTGGACACCAGGCCCTCCTTCCACAATTTCTGGATCCGCCCATGGTGAAGGGACAACACTGATAATGTTTGCAAAACTTTTGCAAAACTTCTTATACAAGCATGGACGGTCAGCACAGACTGACCGAAATATCGAGACACCTTCTCAACCCTCAACAGTTCTTTTCAGAACTACCACATGGTGCTACCGCAAGCTTCACCTCATCAAGCATGGCTACTTTTAAAATCGACATATATCTTAAACAATCAATTAAGTCAAACTTGTGTCGTTTACGAGAAAATAGTGAAAATGCATAAAGTTATGAATTTTACGCCTTTATTGTCATGTTACGCCTTATTGTGGTGTTGAAGAAAGACGCTTTCTTAAATTCAAAATAGAAATTATTTGACGCGTCTTAAAAGAAAGTTTTACATCAGCTTTACGAATTCTATACTTACATTAATTAAATTCAAATTCAAACAACCAAGTGAAACAAATAGGACAAAAACGCAATTTACTGAAGCAAAACCTTGGAATCCAGCACATAGTGTATATTCTACTCATAATGTAAGAAGAAAAGGGGGTTGATAATGTAACCCTCGCTTAGTTAGGTAACCTAACACAACAAGTGGCTCATTTTGTAATCGGGATCGGGACCATAAAGTAAGCGCTATGCACGTAACGCATACGAAGACATTAGCGAAGACCTCAATACGAGCTATTGTTGATTTACTGATAACGTCATATATAGACCACAGGTTGGCACGAAGGAATCTAGTTATCGTCAAACTGTGGCCTGATGACACTGAAGTTTTCATAGATGGTTGGTGACATGTAAGTCTAGAAACACAAAGTAAGAATTTGTTTTTATCATGTCAAGACAATCGTGGAATCGGGCATATATGGAATACAAATTAAAATGATTATACAAACTTACATGGTCTTCTGGAATGTCGTTTATTTGTTCCAAAGCTTCGGTGAGTTCTGTGAAGGTTGGACGTTTGTTTGGTGCTCTCTGCCAACACTGCATCATCAAGTCATAGCTAGATATTTGGCATAAATTAAGAAACAGATTAAAACTGATGTTGTTGTTGTTTGAAAATGGCCTTAAATCACCCATTTTTACATAAACAAATAAAAACATATTTAAACATATGGCCGCTCCCATTGCACTCTGGGATATATCCGATATGTAAATGATCTGACCTTACTTTGACATAGCTTTGCGCTCGAATCATTTCCAATGTTTAAATATGTAAAACTGGGTGATTTAAGGCCATTTTCAAATAATTTACTGTGAATTTTATGATTAAAATGGTAAGATTTTGATGTTTTCTTCTATGTTTATGTTTATGTAAAAAGTACATTCAACATTTAAAATATTGAAATATAGATTATAATTGCATGCCACCATGACTAAAAAGAGTTTCGAAAAGACTGTACTGGAGAGGATCAGGAGTGGTTGAAAAAAGAACCAGACTACGTGTACGTGTAGGCAAGTGAAAAACATTGTGTACAATAAACAGTTGCATTGATTAATTCCAGTATCTGCAGATCCATCCCATAGCAGATGCAGCGTTCCATATCCATACAAAAATCCCGTTAAATGTACGGCACAATTTGTAAAAACTTCCACCTTAAAATTAACCGTGCTCTACTTGGCAGCTAGGGTGCCAGGAAATTGTTTACAGTGCCGACGACTAAAAGACGTCTTTTAGTCGTCAGAAACAGACGTCGTTTAGTCGTCAGAAAAAGACGTCGTTTTGTTTTGCATATACGACCAAAATAAGACATTTTTAAGACGTTTGATAATTTACGTCTATAAGACGTCTTAAAGACGTCGTGTGCCCACTGGGTAAGACGTAATAATCACGTGGGACGTACAACGTCTTTATGACGTCTTACATCTGTGCAAATTTACGTCATAAAGACGTCATTTGAAGACGTCATAAAGACGTGTAACACAACGAGATTAACACGTGATTTTTACGTGTTTCTGCTATCAGGGGACAAACTAATCCCCTGTACATTTTTTACGCATCTTATATAAAAACGTTTATATAAAGGCAGGATGTACGGTGACATAACTATTTTATTTTTAATGATTTTTAGGCACTATTGAGACTGATTGAGTATAAGAGAGTAAATCAAACATAGGGCCCACAAATAATTTCAATGGGCGTTTTATTTAACAAAAATAAATATTACATGAAATAATTCAATGGTTACTACTAAAATGGAATACATAGAAAGTTAGCTATAAACAAAACAGTTACAGTTTATTTTACTATGTATACTATATATTATGAATATTTAGAAAGGGGACTTTGTATTTTGTTTCTTTAATTACATTTTAATTATCTGTATTCTGCATGTAATTACTTATTTTAGTTATTTATTTTACTCAGTATTTTGTTTAGCTAGTTTTTTATTTATTCGATTTAATTTGTAACTGTAAATGAATTATTTCTTGTAATGTTTATTTTCGTTAAATGATTTTTATATTAAATCAGTCTCGATCGTGCCAAATAATTTACCACAGAGTATAAGACTTAAAATAATTTAATTTCATTAAAATAGTTATGTCCCCGTACATCCTCTCTGTCTATAATGACTGTTTTAATTACTCTCGTAATAAACCAGTCTCAATAGCGTGAAATGCGTCAGAAAATTACGGAGGCGAGTTTGCCGAGGGGCAACTTTGTCGGGAGAAGACTTTGTGAGGGGCTAGTTTGTCAGGGGGCGTGTTAACTTAACGATAAAGTCAACATGAAGTTAGTTGGAATGCTGGGTTTGTTTTGACATCACTGTCTGCATTGATAATCATGTTGAAAAGTTTTATTCCAAAGATACTCACTTGTAATTTGTCAGAATGCTTTTATTGATCATTACGATGGAGAACGATGTACAGCCATAAAACAATGCAGCAAGCACACAAGAAAGTCTACTGTGCTCCACCGCTCCAACGGCTGTCCCACTTTCCGCCATCTTGTACATGTGTCAATGTTGACACAAAGTGAGTAACGTACCCCATCTGGACCATGGGCACGAGGTTAATATAAACTTACTGTGTACTGTGACGTGTGGCACGCGTAATTTTTCTCAGGACGAACGTGGGCAATTTTGGAAAAAAAATATCTCTTAAAAAAATTTTTTGTTAAAAGACAACAAGTTTTTAAAAATTGGGAACGGCACCACTATCACGTATGACGGCAGCTGCGCAGCTTGAAACATTTGGTACAAAATTACCAACAGTTTTGTCATAGAACCCTCTTGCGGTAATCAAAGTGATTTGACAATGGGGAAATTACGGTTTAAATGGCCAAGCAATGGGTATACTAGCGCTCGATCCCTATATTCGCGGTCAACTATGCAAATTTGTAAGACCATAGATCTTGTTGAACTCAATAGGCCTATATCCCTACAAAGTTCTATGAATATCGGCTGAAGATTAAAGGAAATGTGGAGGGGCACAACAACGCAAAAGAAAAAGCCCAAATCTGCATGATACCCAAACTCTAGAATTTCTGGATGCAACGAAGAAATCAAACAAGGTTATCAACACTCGACTCGGATAATTTCATAACCAAAACATAGCAATTTAAATGGTTTAATTAAGACAATGTAATTAAGCTTACAAGATTACGATAAAGTTTAAATCAAATTTAAGACTGTGTATTGTCGATCCACTACTGTCATTAGCATATATACAGCTATAATATAGTTGTAACCCCTCAGTGATATCACTTTATTAACAATTACAGCTCACAGACCTATAGCCTAATCTCAACTTTTCGTCGGTAAACCACCTATAATCAGGGGTGTGGTTTGACAAAAGTAAAAAATAAAATATGAAAAATCGGTAGTGGGCTATAATATAGTTATAACCCCTTCCTGATATCGCAGAAACTACAATTTATTAACAATTACAGCTCACAGACCTATAATATCAACTTTTCGTCGGTAAACCACCTAGAATCAGGGGTGTAATTTGACAAAAGTAAACAATTATGAAAAATGGGTAGCGGGCTTGGGTCCACTCCCTTTGGTCTGGAGGACAAAGCCCTCTGCTCCTGAATGTTTGGAGGATTTATAGACACAAACAATAAGAAGCTAGAGGTTTGAACACAAAACAGGCTACCTCTCTTCTTTCAAGAAAATTTTGAGGCAAACGGAGATCTGTAAAAAAAACAATCCTGAAATCAGGAACCTGAGAATGACAGGCCTGTATAATACATTTCGCTTGGAAATGCCGTAATAAGCACTTGGTACTCTAGACGGGCCCGCATTTAAAGGTTAAAATGTTCCAAAACATTCTAACCTTTTTTTTATCAATAATAGCTTTCTTGGAAATCATTCTGTGAATTACTGATATGAAATCATCATCAGATGTGTCATCATCAACCTAACGTTGAAGTAACGTCAAAGTGATGTCACCGAACAAAATCAGTTGGGGAAGTGTTCTATTAATTTTTCTAACATGATATATCACCTCAGACATAAATATTTCAAGGAATGTTATTGATACTATCATCCGTACTTTGCACCCAGTAATATGTTACACGTGAAACTGTGACTGTTTATATTTTTTTGAGATTATACCAACAGTGTATACTGATTAGGGGCTTCAACAGTCAGCATTAATTTTACAGAAAAAATTGCTTCCAAAATTATAATTGTAACCATGCATTAACATTCATTAATATCCAGATTAACATATATCTAATTCATCCATCAATTTCTAGTCAAGAAACTTTCGTTAAGCACTAAAATGTTTCCAATACAATTTTAAAAATCTAATCATTTGCTCAATGAACTTAATATTATATCAATGCCTGAGGCCAAAATGAAATCTCCGGTTCCTGGTCACAGGTCGGCTTCAAAATCGGTGCGGTGACGCGTTTTTTTTTCCATTCCTTTTTAAGTTAGGCCTATTTATTTATTTATTTATTTTTTGCCACCAGTGAAATACGTGTATACGCGGTTATTGGAACCAGACCAAATTTCCCATACACAAAGCATGGTGGCTAAGGAGGCCGCACAAATTGGGCAAACAATTTGTGCCCTAATGTAAACAAGTGGTTTAAAGCACAGCGCGGCGAACAATCGATCCAACAATTTTGGTTGCAATTATAACTGGGCATTGTTTAATAGCAAAAAAAAAAACAAAAAAAAAAAAAACTAAAAATGCTGACGCGTGGGTCTGATGCGACGCGCGGGTCTGAGGCGACGCACGCGGAGACCAGAAACCGGAGACTTTTTTTGCCTAATCTAGTTAGCCTATAAATTAATTCTCGTAAGACTGGATGTTATACAAAATTACTTTATTTTTTAAAAATTAACAGTCCGCATGACGTACTCTAGTTGCTCGTATATACTGTGTATAGTGAGATTATAATAAAATGCTTTAATTTAACAATTATATATAGCGATGCATATAAATCATTACCACTGGTAATTATAATATGATATAACATAAAGGCCTCAACCGTCGAATAAATTTCTTGATCATTATTAACAATTTGTTACAATATTATCTTCTTATGAGTACCAGCGCCTCGGATTAGGTTTCTAGATAGATGGCGCTTTATAAGTTTCATTATTATTATTATTATTATTATTATTACCTTATAGGCTCAAAATTACAAGTTGGCGCAGATTTAAATACAGTTAATAATATAACATAACTACAGTCATCAAGGGCGCCCGCAGACATCAACAATGTACGCAATCGTGCGTAGTTATCAATTTGATTTATTTATTAAAGTTTACTTTACCTGAATTTACGATGACACCTGAAATCTCTCTTTAAAAATCCTGTTAAATGCTGTTAACGTCCAGCTCTGTGGGTTGGCCATTGACCGCCCCGTACTAGACAGTGGATATAAATATACCATCTTGACAATTTCTGCGGGCACCTTTGAATTTAAGCCATTTACACCATTGTTATTGTTGGCAAATCTGATTCTAAAAGTTTCCTTTCTTTGAATCAGGATTATACATAAAACAACCAACCTGTGAAAGGTTTAGGTTATATGTATGTTGCGTCGTTCTCGAGAAAATAATGAAAAGACATTCAGATGTATCATATTCAACCTAACGTTGAAGTAACGTTGAAGTGATGTCAGTGAACAAAATCAGTTAGGAAAACGTCCAAAATTATAATTGCACTATATGCATTAACAATAATTAATATTCATATTAACATATGTCTAATTCATCCATCAAATTCTTATTACGAAAATTTCGTTAAGCATTAAAATGTTTCCAATACAATTTTAAAATAGGACATACAGAAATTGTCCGGATCCTGGTCACAGGTCGGCTTAAAAATCGGTGTGGTGACACGGTTTTTCCTTCTTCTTTCTCTTTTTGAAGTAATTAATTGGGCATAGTTTCATAGCAACAACAAAAAACTAAAAACGCCGACGCGCGAGGAGACCAGAAACCGGAATTTGTTTTGCCTAATCTAGTTAGCCTACAAATTAATTTCTCGTAAGACTGGATATTATAGAAAATAAACACTACTTTTTTTTTTTTTAATTAACAGTCCACATGGTATACTATAGTGACTTGTGTATACTGTGTATTGAGATTATAATAAAATGCTTTAATTTAACATTTATATAATGCGATGCATATAAATCATTAACACTAAAATCAGTGTAAATTACTGAACAATATTAGATACTTAATTTTAAATGGGAACATTTATCAGACAACAATGATTCCTAATTAACAATGATTACTAGAAAAAATAGTGAAAATGCATACAGTTACGCATTTATTATGGCTTGAATTTTTTTGGAAGGATCAAAAGCTTTATTAAATTCAAACTGGAAATTATGTTAAACGTTTCTTACAGTGAGTCATAGGTAATATATCGAACATTAAAAAATATATTACCAATTACATACCTTAGCTCTAACGAAATGTATACATAAATTTAATCAAACAACTAAGTGAAACAACATAGCACAAAACGCTGCATCACAAAGCAAAAGCTTGCACCATAAATTATTCCAGCTATTATGGTGTCAATCCTGCTCATAACGTAGAAGTAAAGGGGCTCATAATGTAACTCTCACCTCGCAGGTAACGTAATATAAAAAGTGATTTATAAAATGGTTCATTATGTAATTGGGATTAGGATCATAAAGTAAGCGTCATGCAGGTGACGCGTGTGATCTGAGGACATTAGTGGAGAATTCTGTAGCCTTTTATATTATTGCAAGCTATTGTTGATCAGGACTGCTAACGTCAGGATATCCAATGTTGAGCTACATCAAAGAGTTACATGGATTGGACACATTTTAAGGATGGATAACAACAGGATTTGGGCAACAGCTCTGAGCTGGCAACTTGAAGGAAAACGACGTGTAGGAAGGCCAAAAACAAGCTGGAGAAGAACTGTAGAAAAAGAAAGGGACAAACTGGGATGGAGAGGTTGGGGTGCGGCAAGGTCGGTGGCGAATTACACGGGAAGGTGGAAGGAGCGCATCAGGGCCTTATGTGCCAAAGGGCACGAAGAGGATAGATGATAATGAGATGACTGCTAACGTCATAGACCGCAGGTTGCCGTGAAGGAATCTAGTTATTGTCAAACTCTGGCCTGATGACACTGAAGTTTTCATAGATGGTTGGTGACATGTAAGTCTAGAAACACAAAGTAAGAATTCGTTTTTATCATGTCAAGACAATCGTGGAATCGGGCATATATGGAATACAAATTAAAATGATTATACAAACTTACATGGTCTTCTGGAATGTCGTTTATTTGTTCCAAAGCTTCGGCGAGTTCTCTGAAGGTTGGACGTTTGTTTGGTGCTCTCTGCCAACACTGCATCATCAAATCATAGCTAGATATTTGGCATAAATTAAGAAACAGATTAAAACTGTTTTTTGTTGTGTTAATGTTGTTGTTGGTGGTGTTGTTGTTGTTTGTGTCGTTGTTGTCGTCGTCGTGTTGGTGTCGTCGTGTTGGTGTTGTCGTGTTGGTGATGTCGTTGTTGTCGTGTTGGTGTCGTCATTGTCGTCGTCGTGGTCATAATAATAATAATAATAATAATAATAATAATAATAATAATAATAATAATAATAATAATAATAATAATAATGTGTGGACTTATATACCGCACGTATCCACCAACTAAGTGGTGCTCAAGGCGCATTATATTATTACCCCTGCTCATAAGGCTCATGAATCATTCCTGAAACCATCTCAGCTCCCTGGGGAGTATACAGCTCAATTGCTGCCATTACAGCGCATATAGGGCTAATCAACCAACTCTGCCCTCACAGGTACCCATTTAACCCCAAGGTGGAGAGAAGCAATTATGGTTAAGTGTCTTGCTCAAGGACACAAGTGTCACGGCCGGGATTCGAACCCACATTCTGCTGCTAACACCAGAACTTGAGTCCGGTTGGTTGTGTTGGTGTTGTCGTTGTCGAGTTGGTGTTGTTGTCGTGTTGGTGTTGTCGTTGTCATGTTGATGTTGTCATTGTTGTGTTGGTGTTGTCATTGTGATGGTGTCGTCATTGTGGTGTTGGTTATCTTGGTTGTGTTGGTGTTGTCGTCGTTATGTTGGTATTGTCGTCACCGTGTTGGTGTCATCATTGTCATAGTCGTGTTGGTGTCATCATTGTCACAGTCGTATTGGTGTTGTCGTTGTTGTGTTGGTGTGGTCATTGTTGTGTTGGTCGTTGTGGTGTTGGTTGTGTTGGTGTTGTCGTCGTCGTGTTGGTGTTGTCGTCGTCATGTTGGTATTGTCGTCGTCATGTTGGTATTGTCGTCATTGTGTTGGTATTGTCGTCATTGTGTTGGTGTCGTCATTGTGTTGGTGTCGTCATTGTCGTGTTGGTGTTGTCGTTGTCGTTGTCATGTCATGTTGGTGTCATCATTGTCATAGTCGTGTTGGTGTCGTCATTGTCATGTTGGTGTTGTCGTTGTCATGTTGGTGTTGTCATTGTTGTGTTGGTGTTGTCGTCGTCGTGTTAGTGTCATCATTGTCATAGTCGTGTTGGTGTCGTCATTGTCGTGTTGGTGTCATCATCGAGTTGGTTGTGTTGGTTGTGTTGGTGTTGTCGTTGTCGTGTTGGTGTTGTTGTTGTCATTGTCGTGTTGGTGTGGTCATTGTTGTTTTGGTGTTGTCGTTGTGGTGTTGGTTGTGTTGGTGTTGTCATCGTCGTGTTGGCATTGTCGTCATTGTGTTGGTGTCGTCGTCGTGTTGGTATTGTCGTCGTATTGGTGTTGTTGTGTTGGTGTTGTCGTTGTCGTCGTCGTCGTCGTGTTGGTATTGCCGTCGTCGTGTTGGTGTTGTCGTTGTCGTGTTGGTGTTGCCATTGTCGTGTTGGTGTTGGTTGTGTTGGTGATGTCGTTATCGTGTTGGTGTCATCGTCATCATGTTGGTGTTGTCGTTATCCTGTTGGTGTTGTCGTCATCGTGTTGGTTGTGTTGTCATGTCGTGTTGGTTGTGTTGGTGTTGTCATGTTGGAGTTGTCGTTGTCGTGTTGTCGTTGTCGTGTTGGTGTTGTCGTCATCGTGTTGGTGTTGTCGTTGTCGTTGTCGTGTTGTCGTCGCCGTGTTGGTGTTGTGGTCATCGCATTGGTGTTGTCATTGTCATGTTGGTGTTGTCGTTATCGTTTTGGTGTGGTCATCGTCATGTTGGTGTTGTCGTCATCCTGTTGTGTTGTCGTCGTCGAGTTAGTGTTGTCGTGTTGGTGTTGGTTGTGTTGGTGTTGTCGTTATTGTTTTGGTGTGGTCGTCGTCATGTTGGTGTTGTCATCATCCTGTTGGTGTTGTCGTCGTCGTGTTAGTGTTGTCGTTGTGGTGTTGGTTGTGTTGGTGTTGTCATCGTTGTGTTGGCATTGTCGTCATTGTGTTGGTGTCGTCGTTGTCGTCGTGTTGGTGTTGTCGTTGTCGTGTTGGTGTTGTCGTGTTGGTGTTGCAGTCGTCGTATTGGTGTTGTCATTGTCATGTTGGTGTTGGTTGTGTTGGTGATGTCGTTATCGTGTTGGTGTCGTCGTCATCATGTTGGTGTTGTCGTCGTCCTGTTGGTGCTGTCATGTCGTGTTGGAGTTGTCGTTGTCATGTTGTTGTTGTTGTGTTGGTGTTGTCATCGTCATGTTGGTTGTGTTGGTGTTGTCATGTCGTGTTGTCGTTGTCGCGTTAGTGTTGTCGTCATCGTGTTGGTGTTGTCATTGTCATGTTGGTGTCGTCGTCCTGTTGGTGTTGTCATTGTGTTGGTGTTGTTGTTGTCGTGTTGGTGTTGTCGTTGTCGTGTTGTCGTCGCCGTGTTGGTGTTGTCGTCATCGCATTGGTGTTGTCATTGTCATGTTGGTGTTGTCGTTGTTGTGTTGGTGTTGTCATTATCGTTTTGGTGTGGTCATCGTCATGTTGGTGTTGTCGTCATCCTGTTGGTGTTGTCGTCGTCGTGTTAGTGTTGTCGTGTTGGTGTTGGTTGTGTTGGTGTTGTCATCATCGTGTTGGTGTTGTCGTTATTGGTTTGGTGTGGTCGTCGTCATGTTGGTGTTGTCGTCATCCTGTTGGTGTTGTCGTCGTCGTGTTAGTGTTGTCGTGTTGGTGTTGTCGTTGTCGTGTTGGTGTTGTTGTTGTCGTGTTGGTGTTGTTGTTGTCGTGTTGGTGTTGTCGTTGTAGTTGTTGTGTTGGTGTTGTCATTGTCGTGTTGGTGTTGTCATTGTCGTGTCGGTGTTGTCGTCATCGTGTTGGTGTTGTCATTGTCGTGTTGGTGTTGTCATTCTCGTGTTGGTGTTGTCATTGTCGTGTTGGTGTCATCGTTGTGGTGTTGGTTGTGTTGGTGTTGTCGTTGTCGTTGGTTGTGTTGGTTGTGTTGTTTGTTAACCTTGGTCAATAGCTACCTTGGTCAATAGTTATTCGACTTACACTTCAACTGGGCAGTTTTCTGGCTGGGGCATGCGGTATCCTTGCAGTAGTTGATCGGCTAGTTCCTCGATCTTGATATCCGGGTATGGCGTTCCACCTAAGTAATTTAAGTTAACCAATAAAACTCTTAATGAATGAACTTTTCAAATATGCATCAGATTGTGAAGTGATTCCTAATTTATTCAAGACGGTCTCAAAGGTTAGTGAGTGTAACCTATATACATGAACAGAGTTGACAGATTTTCGCAAGAATAATAGGAGTGTCGTGGCCGAGCGGTCTAGCTTACCGGACTCAAGTTCTGGTGTTAGCAGCAGAATGTGGGTTCGAATCCCGGCCGTGACACTTGTGTCCTTGAGCAAGACACTTAACCATAATTGCTTCTCTCCACCCAGGGGTTAAATGGGTACCTGTGAGGGCAGAGTTGGTTGATTAGCCCTATATGCGCTGTAATGGCAGCAATTGAGCTGTATACTCCCCAGGGAGCTGAGATGGTTTCAGGAATGATTTATGAGCCTTGTGAGCCTTATGAGCAGGGGTAATAATATAATGCGCCTTGAGCACCACTCAGTTGGTGGATACGAGCGCTATATAAGTCCACTTATTATTATTATTATTATTATTATTATAGTATACATACCAAATGTCACTATCTCCCAGAGTAAGATTCCAAATGACCATCTACGTGTTAAACATAAATAGTAATACAAGTAACAACGATGGGATAACAATATAATTGTGACATGAACGTATTAAATCTAGCTCTCTTGAAATTGATAGTGCTACACCTACTAATCTACTGAACTTTTTTGATCATGTTCCAGCGCTTTGGGGTTGTATAATATTTCTGTACATATTTTCTTATTTATATATGGATTAAGTATGGAAGCATTTACAGACATCTGACTAGTACTGGCTTAGTAAAGCTGGATTTTACTTACACATCACTCTTAGACGCATACATCTGATGTGTCAAGGATTCAATGGCCAGCCAGCGAGCAGGTACCCGGGTCTAGATTGATTCAAACAAGTGTGAATATAATAGTTACAGGAAATTATTAGTAATAACTAGATTATCATATTATTATCTAAAGGCTTACTTGCTGAAAAGCCAGTACAAGGATCAATCATCCGGAGCGAAATAACTCCGTTTTATCTTAGAGTATAACAAGGAATTGTTTTTTCAAATTTCAAAAAGTTGTCGTCTGGCAACTTGTCGAAAACATTAAGCTAAACTTTAAAAAAAAAATGTTTTCGTCGTTTTCTTGAAATGTGATCTCCTATTGTGATGAAACTATCACGGGTTAGTTTAATGATACATTTCTTGAAACTATAAATGGTTGAAATGAACGTATCAATGCAGTACTGTACGTGATTGTAGGTACATCCATTGGTAAATTCTATTGCGTATAAGTCATGCACCAAGATCATGCACCAATGAATATGGTTCTGAAGCAAAATACGACTACGTTACTAAAAATTTATAACTTATAATTGAAGAGTTCAATTATAATACCAACACAATAACAATAAATATTTCAAAGTAAATAAATGATTGTCAATTGCTTCGAATTATTAATCTAAACTCTCGATTTACTAAAGATTCCTGCACATAGATGTTTTCTCCTCTGGATAGCCCGAAATCAGAAACTTTGGCGATCAAGTCTTTCCCAAGAAGTATGTTCCTCGCAGCCAAGTCACGGTGAATTATCTGCAGGAAGACAACATGTAATTTGCGGATAGTTGAACAAAATAAATGCTTTATGAAAATATGGCACATCACATGCGTTCTGACGTATTTCACATTATTTTAATAATAAATCCTGTCGTTAAAGAAATCCATGCAGACAGTCAAAAGAAAAAAACCCATATAATTCAAATGATACTGACCCCAACGTCTGATAAGTGTTCCATTCCTTTAGCAACATCCACAGCGAATTTCAGCAAGTTTGAGAAAGTAATGGGAGACGCAATGTACTTCGCTCGCCCCCCTTGTAGCTTTATTGGGCGATTATTCCGCAGATAGTTACGTAGGTTGTCTTCAGGAAGGAATTCCAGCGCAACATAGAGAGTTCCTTTGGAATAATTATTGTAACAGAATAATGCCGTTTGTTTGATTTTGGCCCTCAACAACATGGTCCACTGATCACATAGTACTGCACTTTGCATCTTTGCGAAAATTAATTAATGGAATTGTACACTATTGGTAAAATATCTGTAAATGCATCCATAGTCCTACTATATTGGAATCATCAGAGATGTACAGAAATCTACTCATAAAGCACCCGTCTATATGTTCCAAAGTCATCGGCCGATTTTCATAAAACTTGGCAAGAATGTTCCTTCCAGCAAAACCTACATGGCGACGTAAAAATAATTTCCCAAAGTCACCACTAGAAGGTGTGTTTTAAGTGTTTTTGCCCAAAAACGTATTTCTGTAATATTTTCTGTATTCTTTTGCAAAATTTCATGAAGCTTGGCAAATAAAAATAAAAATATCATCGGATTTCCCCTGGGGTCATTGTTGGGGTGCTGTACTCCATTATTTCCCCAATTTGAGGCAAAAAACGATAATATACGTTTTGTCATTTGATAATCAACATGGATGTCAGCTTTTTGGGGCCTGGAATGTATTTCTGAGGATGAAGTGACATTTCTGTATCCTTCCTTGGCATGAAAAGTAAGAAGCATCCATTGAAAAACTCAATACGTTTTACCCAAACATTACAAAATAAAAAGACAAAATCCAAGATGGCTGTCGGCTGTGGTGGCCATTTTGATTTCCCATAATGCATTTGATATGATAATGTGACAACTACCAATCACATTTCTTAAAAATGTTTTTTTTTTTAATTGAAAAATAAAATGCAAAAGAATACACTTAGGGGCATATTGTGCGCCGCTCCCCATAGGGTTAATCAATATTAAAAAGTAATAAGAATTCATATCTTTAACATGTGCAATTTTACGACAATCAACATAATTAGATTCAGCAACACTGAAACCACCTATGTTCCAAATTTTATGTGGTCCTGTGATGGGGATCACGAAATAAAAAATTTAAAAATTAAAATAGGTCTCATTTTTAAGTTCAACCCATGGTCTAAATGGTATACACTCCCTTTATCAAGTGACTCGAGCGCCAATCGAACCCACAGAAACAAGAGCATGATGAGCTCCCCAACGAAAACACGGGGTATTTAAGAAACACTACCCTAGTGGTGTCAACTTTATTCTTCCATGGTGTTTATATTTAGCGGTTGGCCAATATATACACCACTGGTGTAGTTTTAACACTCCAGTTTTTGTGGTGTAAACCAATTGAAACATCGTTAATCAAATAAGAAGTTAAGATCAAATAACACAAAAGCAGAAACATTTCAGAATTTAAGATCAGTCTGAATGAATTTACACAGTACATTTTATCAATTTCCAACAGTTAAAAGTGAATAATCTTCTTTGATGACTATGCCTATTTATTATAATTTAACTTAGTACCAGCCAAATGCTCCTGATGATGAGCATGGCCCAATTTCATAGAGCTGCTAAACAGATATTATTGCGTAACAAATTTATTTATTAAACAATAGCAGGGAACCAGTCACAATCCGTATACTTCACATAATATTTTTGCTGGTAACCTGTTTTTGCTGAGCAAACTTTTGCTTAGCAAATTTGCCTGCTTAGCAGCTCTGTGTAATTGGCCCCAGGTCATAGAGTTACATGACGTGCCTGCTTAGCAGCTCTGTGTAATTGCCCCAGGTCATAGAGTTACATGGCGTGCCTGTTTAGCAGCTCTGTGTATTTGGCCCCAGGTCATAGAGTTACATGGCGTGCCTGCTTAGCAGCTCTGTGTAATTGGCCTCAGGTCATAGAGTTACATGACGTGCCTGCTTAGCAGCTCTGTGTAATTGGCCCAGGTCATAGAGTTACATGACGTGCCTGCTTAGCAGCTCTGTGTAATTGGCCCCAGGTCATAGAGTTACATGGCGTGCCTGCTTAGCAGCTCTGTGTAATTGGCCCCAGGTCATAGAGTTACATGACGTGCCTGCTTAGCAGACCCCAGGTCATAGAGTTACATGACGTGCCTGCTTAGCAGACCCCAGGTCATAGAGTTACATGACGTGCCTGCTTAGCATACCACAGGTCATAGAGTTACATGACGTGCCTGCTTAGCAGACCCCAGGTCATAGAGTTACCGGTACATGACGTGATTTTTTAACGGTCCCAAGTGCATGCACACAGTTACACGGATATACTGGTTTCTAATTTCAAGAATAATGTGATATTGGTTAAAAAGAAACGAAAAAGAAAGTTTTTAGGGACAATACAAATCATCCTTACCTTCGTTAAAACAAGCACCCAAGAGAGCTACAACATTTGGGTGTGTTCCGATCCTAGTCATGGTCTGAAATTCTTGCATAAAATCAGCAGCAGCAGACTTGGACTCACCATCTTAAGTTATTCCCATTGGACACAAGGATCAGTAATAACAGTTAAATTATAATGTTTTTGTTTAAGATGAGGTATAGAATTTTAGGGAAAACAAAATCAAAATTGTCGAATTAAAATTTAATAAAATAAAAATAATAATAATTAAAGGTCATTATTTAGAAACGTTAAGTTATTTCCGATAAGTTTACTGGAAAGAGTAACTCTTTCCACATAAGAATGAAACAACTGAATGCATTTTTTAATGTTATTTTTACGTTCACTAAACAACGTAATAATGGTTAAACTTTCCTAGGTTGGTTGATTAATGTTTACCAAGAACATGCATTATCTATAAAAGTTTGTTTATTTTACCTTTGAGCATTTTGATGGCAACTTTAGTGACTTTGCCTCGTACTTTTACGGCACCTAGTCGTACTTCACCAAAGTTGCCCTTGCCCAGAATCTTATCCTCAATAATCAAATTCTCCCAGTTAATTTTCCATTTTAGTGCCCAGTGTGGAAGATCAATGTCCTCGTAGATGTCATTATCATTGGATGTGTGGCCCGTAATTGCTGATTCTTCAACAGGAACAAGTGGCAATGGATTTTCAGCTAGAACCTTTAAAAAAAAAATATTAAAAGTCAGAAAAACAAACATGTGTTAGTAGGATTTGAAGCTTTGCATGGTAGAAGTACAGTAGGAGTAATATTTGGGGTAGCACCATAATATCAATCTTTTATCAGTATACTCTGATCATCTTCTCCTGAACAATTAATAATTATGTTACATCTGCTAAGATATTGATACATGGTACTACAGCAAACTTTACTCCTACCAAATAATGTGTAGTTAAATACAGAGTATAGAATTGGTAACAACAACACTTAACAATTTTTAAGTTTTTACTTAAAACATCGGTAAAATTAGTCGGCAAAATCGAACCTGAGTTTTGTTGTGTAGTTTCCCGGGCCTGACCTGTCCTTCAGTGGTTCCGCGTGTGTCACTTGGTAGATTATTGCGACTTCTTCTCCACATTACGTAGATGATAATCAAACTTGGAACAAGTATGGAGACAATTACCGCAAAAACGCTCACTGTAGCAATAAATGGAACGTCTTTATTACCTGGTCCTTGGGCTAGAAGATAAAACACATAAAGCATGAGAGTGAATAGGTTGATTGTAAAATCATTACACCCTGTTCGCGTCTTCATTGGGGGATATAATAGCTTGACCCTCGTGAAAAGGTTATATTATCGTCAATAAATTTATAGGAAAGAATACACAAATACCAAAATCTGAATCAACAAGTTATCGTAACCAACACAATGTAATTTAGCTGAAACCTTCAGGAGTTAGCTGTTTAATGGAGATATCCAGATTGATATCAGATTTAATATTCAAAATGAATAATCAAAAGGAAATAAATTTCACAATAACCTAAAATGCTTTATGTTTTGGTAAAATGTCTGTCAATGCATCCATACTTTGAAAGAGAAACCAACCTGAGAAAGGTTCAGCTTATTTCGTTGTGTCGATAAGAACATAACCCCCTTGTGAAAATGCATTTAGATTGTTCTCGTATTAACTTGAATGTGGGATTTTCGTCTCCTGAAGTGTACAATTCCATTGGGAAATTATGTTATTAATTTCACTACAAAGATTGCACATCAGACAGAGAAATGGTATGCCATCGCCAATTGTACATAAAGTAAGTTTTATGTAAAACAGCGGTAATGTTTTGTTTGATATTACTAAAAGGCTACTAAGGCTAATAGCGGCTTTAAAGTTGAAAACAGAATAATACTGATTTAATATATACCAACCAAATGAATTTAATCATATCAAAACTATAACAGTTCATAGTTAATTAAACAATAAGGACAAGTCGAAATTGTTGTATTTATTTCAGCAAACCTTCAAATGTGACATTAATGCATGTATCAATGAAAGTTACATGTTACAGTTATTGAATCCGAATATGTCACCGTGGCGCCGACTGTTGAATATAATGTTTCAGATATCCGGAAAAATGTTTATTTTCAGAAGTGTAATCAATTAAGAAAAACAATAGCAACTGTTTCAACAAAGGGAAATCAATTCTCCAGATGTTTTTGGAAAGTTCTAGCAGTATTTCCTGCTATAGTATTGAGTAATGCCCTTGACCCTATTGTGTGATTTGTACATTATTTCTTACACATGTTTCACAAAAATGTATGAATGTATTACTGAAACCTTTAATAGTTCCGTTGGGTCTGTCCATGCTGTGTCTGTTACAAAACTGTAATTTGTTTCCTCTTTTTTTTAATCATAATGTTTATGTCTGTTTCGGGTGAGTGCCCCCTTGTAATCATGAACCAGCCTTATTCGCCATTCCAGACCTGCCTGCCCCTTCTAACATATAAAATAATAAATGGTTTGGAGCAAATACAGATTGTCAAAAAGTTCAACGAAATATATAGGCCATGTAGATTTTGATGCGTTGGCAATACAAAAATGTAAAAATACATTATTTTTTTGAAACTCTGATCACTTTATGATTTTGTATCATGAGTGTTACCTGCTTCTGCTGTTGTCACAGTAATAGCATCACTATATGGCCCAGTTCCTTCACTGGTGCTGGCTGCAACCTGGAAGCTATACCTAGTGAACGGTATCAAACCATCTATGGTTACTGATTGTTCTGAAGTGTCTGATTGTTGTATTATATTGTCGTCTACAGAACCTACTTGAGTCAGCTTATACGTGTACCCTATGATGATACCACCTCGGTCTCGGCATGGTGGCTCACTCCAGGAGAAACTCAGACTGCGTTGCATTACAGAGGTTGACACCAATTCACTTGGGGAAGCAGTTGGAACTGTAATAAAATAGAAGGCAAACTTATGTGTAAAGTTATTCCAAAATGTTATCAATGCCACACATTATCGTAGCTGTTTCCAACACACCAACATAATAGTACAGGCAAAACGTGTAGGTCCCGTGACAAGTATGCGGGGAACAAGGTTTGAAGGGTGCTGAATATAATGAACGGGAGTGACCCTCGCAGAAATGTAAGAATTTCGCGTAAACGGCCAAAACCCAATATGGCCTCCATTTGCACATATTTATTTGGTCTTTTTGGTGGTATCTAAGAACAATTTCTCGAAATCTTAAGTCAAACAAACTTTAGGTTCATATAATACTGTCCAAAACCAAGATGTCTGCCAGAAATAAAAGATGGCCGCCATTTATTCACGAATTGGCCTATTTCAACAATAAAATGTGACAGGAAGCAGCATGTTAGTTGTTAGTTTCGCTGTTAATTAAGGTAATTCTTGCAATTTGGAAAGCGAGGAAGTGACTGTAAAAGCTGCTGTAAAATCCAAGATGGCTGCCATAAATCCAATATGACCGCCAATCATATATATAATGGCATCAGAATGATACACACAACAGCGGGTAATTTCTTTGTTTTGGGTTTTATAGGTCACCTCCCAGTTCAAGGGCGCAACCACGTGTTGAAAGTTGGGGGGGTCCCAAGCAGCCAATAGCAACGTGATCTGCGGGCGAGCGAAGCGAGCACGCCACTAGCAGCTGGGGTCTTGGTTCAATATCACGTATTTCAGCGTGTTGATGGAAGTGTTGCATAATTGTGATGTCATGAATGACATTACTAGGATCATGTATACATAAAATACCAAAATGTTCCAGAAGTTGGGGAGGTCCACATAAAAGTAGGGGGGTCGTGACCCCCCGACCTCCCCAGTGGTTGCGCCCTTGTCCCAGTTTGTTTTTCCATCTTAAAATTCACATTAACTTCAAAAATAAAATGCCGCCCAATAAAATCAAGTTGGCTGCTACCCAATTCAAAATGGCCGATAGTGTTATTCTAAAAAGCACTTTATAGGTAAATTGCACAATAGGTTATGTGCGTTTTTAAATTTTAGCTAATGATTTAAGTTTTATATTTTGTAATTTTTTTATTTTACTTTCAACTGGAAAATAAACTTATTTAACCCTATGGTGGCCATCTTGGATTTTAAAATGACCGCCATTTTTGTTTCCAATTTGCTAAATAACCCGATCAGGGTGTGAGTGCTATTTGATTCCATTAACCCTATCAGGCCTGGGGGGAAGGGGGGGGGGTGCTCACAATGTGTCCCCCATGACATTTTTATAATATCTCCAGAACGCTTTGTCCAATCCCAGCTATTCTTTGGGACCCCTCACGCAAAATTAACGATAATGTGAGTTCACAGTTGCTATGCCAACCGTTTATTTTGAACATGTCCAATTGAATTTCCACTTTTTTGTGTACATTTTCTATACTGTAATAGATTTAATATGTGTTTTTAGGTTTGTTGTCAACTTCCAAACTCTTAACTGGACAATAGTGAGTCATGTATTGTCATAATTAAAAAAAAAAAAAAATTCAGAATTCCTTTGCTCAGTATGTATATTTATGTCATTAATAGTACCATTTGGGTCAAAATCTATTTTTGTTTTGTTTTTATAACAAAATAATAATAATAATAATAATGTATAGATTTATATAGCGCACGTATCCATCAACTAAGTGGCGCTCAAGGCGCATTATATTATTATCCCTGCTCATAAGGCTCATAAGGCTCATAAATCATTCCTGAAACCATCTCAGCTCCCTGGGGAGTATACAGCCCAATTGCTTAAGTGTTCTGAAAACAACATTTGTGCCAAATTTCATTGCAAATGGAAAAGAAAATTAACGAAGTTATCGTTAAAATACTACTTTTGACCACAAATTAGGAAAAATTACACAAAAATGGGTATAGCGCCCCCTGAAGGGCCATTTACACAGACGAGCGGTAACGGAATTCCGCGCGTTTTTTGGTTGTGCCACTCTTTGGTTAATCAGCATTTGCCACTTACGTTTCTGTTATATGGGGTCATTATTGGGGCAGCACATTTGTGCTGATTTGCCACTCTTTATTTTAGTTGCTGATATGGGTCCTCTAATGGTATTTGGACGGCGCAATGTGTCAGTTTTGACACTCATGGCTTTATTATGAACAGCACAGTTGTTGTGCTAATTGCCACTTTTGATTGCTGATATGAGTCCTGAAGTGCATTTGGATGCCACAATGGTGTAGTTTTGCTACTATTTTGTTGCTGATATGGGTCCTCAACTGCATTTGGACGGCACAATCATTGTGCAGATTTGCTAGTGTTTGCTCATGGGTCCTTAACGACATTGCAACGGCATAGTTGTGCTGATTTGCCACTTTATGGTGGCTGATATTGGACCTTTAACTGGAATTTAAATGGCACAAAATGGTGTGCTGGTTCTGGTTGGCCATTCTTTGGTTACTGATATGAGCCCAACAGCTGTTGGACAGCACAACTGTGCTAGAAGCCACTCTTTTGTAGAAGATACAGGTACATATAGGCATGGGAATGGCACATGTCGTGGTGCTGCTTTGCCACTATTTTGTCGCCATTGGGCAGCATTGGATGGGGACAGTGGGTATCGCAAACTCAGAATTGCTGCAATCCGATGCGGCTCTATAGCTTCTCACTTTTTGTCCATATGAATTTCTTATGCCCTTTTTCGGAACTTAATAAACCAAAACAATTGCTGTACACTGCCCATTGAGCCCAATTTAGCAAGGCATTGATCTTATCTTACGCTGGTTTTGTCATAGGTTTCAACGCATTTTGTAACATTAGATCTGATTGGTTCAAAATGTTTCACCTCAAATCGGCAGCTGTTAACAATGACTAATCAGCATGAATTTTACATCAATTCAGAGATAGGCTTCCGTCTTTAATTTACCGTTCACATGAAAATAATTAGTCCAGGGAATGCAGACTTGTGTTTATTCAGGGATCGTGTAGTATTCAAAATGTTCCGTAAAAAATGAAATTACACAGTATAACCGGCCTAAGTGACAATGTTTTATTGAAAATCGACAGGTCTGTATATAATGTTTTTTAAATGAATGTTACATCATAGAAGAAGGAAATTATAGCATAAGCAATTTATAAGTCATTTATATAGCGCCAAAATCAAAAGTTTGCTCTAAGGCGCCGAGGCACAGAATAAAGATTGTTAGTAAGTCTCCTGAAACAGGTGAGCTTTAAGAAATGTCTTGAAGGTGTTCATTGAACTGGCATCTCTGATATATGCAGGAAGCTTATTCCAGATTTTGGGGCCATAGACGGAGAATGCTCTATCAGCAAAAGTAGAAGAATGAGTTCTGGGCTCAACAAAATGTAGGGAACCAGAGGTAGATAATCTAAATTGTCCCCGTTGAGGTCTAACGTATATCTGTGATATACTTAGGGGCTTGTTTATAGTAGGCCTATGCTTTGAAAATAAGAGTAATAACCTTGAAGTTGATTCTTTGAACAATTGGAAGCCAATGGTAAGTTCATGACATCATGTGTGATAGAGTCATACCTAAGTTTATTTAAAATTAATCTTGCGGAAGTCCTTTGAACATTTTGGAGCCTCTTTTCCATTTTCTTGCTGATACCAATCAAGAGGCTATTGCAATAGTCAAGTCGTGAAGTCACTAGTGTGTTCACTGCCAGCTTTGTGGTCTCGACAGTCAGCAGCTTACGGGCCCTAGCAATGTTAATCAGGTGGAAATTTGAAGCCTTGATAATGCTAGATACCTGAGCAGACAGTCATCCCGGAGTCAATCATGACCCCTAGGTTCCTAACAGGGTTAGCATGTATGGAGACATTAACCCCAGCGATCTCAAGGAATGACAGGTTGATTTTGGCAAGTTGACCCTGTAACCAATCACTAATACCTCTGTCTTGTCAGCATTGAGTTTGAGGAAGTTAGATGACATCTAGTTCTGAACCTGTGTAATACAGTCCGCTATCCTTAACACAGCCAATACGATCCCATCAGGCGTAGTAGGACAGATAGACGTGTAGATCTGAGTGTCGTCAGCATACATGTGCAATTCCATGCCATGCCTACGGATGATGTTGCCAAGTGGTAGGGTGTAGATTAAAAATAACAGTGGACCCAGTACTGATCCTTGAGGAACCCCAAATCTCAGGTATTGGAGTGATGAAAGCTCTTGATTAATATGGACCTGTTGAGTTCTTCCAGACAAATAGGATGTGAACCACTTCAGTGGAACACCATGAACTCCAAGCAGCCTTTTCCATCCGATCAAGCAGGACGCTGTGGTCGATGGTATCAAAGGCAGCACTTATGTCAAGCAGGACAAGGATGGTTATACCTTGCTTTTCTATAGCCCACAATTTGTCATTGTGGACCCGAAGAAGGGATGTCTCAGTGCTGTGAAAACGCTTGTAAGCAGACTGAAGGGGCTCATGGAGATTGTGTATATGCATGTAGTTCGTCAACTGCTTGGTGACAACTCTTTCAAGAACCTTAGAAAGGAAGGGCAGATTGCTAACGGGGCGGTAATTCTTCAAGACGTTATGATCAAGAGTCAGCTTCTTGTAGGACAGGTGTAATAACTGCAGAGTCGGACACAATACCAGATTCGAGGGATGAGTTCACAAGAGAGGTAATGGTGGGTATTTGAACATCTAAGAACTTCTTGATCATCCACGACGGTAGTGGGTCGAGAAGGCAGGAAGACTTGGTACCTTTAAGATGATCTCTCGAACATCTGATTCAGAAACCATGGTGAAGGTATCCCAGGGCAAGCTTACATAGGACTGTGGTTGGTTCACATAAGGCATATGAGAAGAGAGACTATCTGTAATAGATGCGAAGAATGATGACGTGAAGAATGATGAGAAACGGTCCACCAGTTCGCCACGACAATCATGATCAGGAAGTTTTGATGGTGTCTTGTTATGAATAATGTCATTAATAACACGAAAAAGCTCTTTGTAGTTGTTGCCGCAGCTAATGAGCTGATCAATGATGAAATCACATTTAGATTGGTACAGTTGTCGATTGTAGTTATTTTTCGCTTCCTTAAACTTTTGCTATCGTCTTGGCAATATTATGCCGTGCGTGACGTTTGTGGTTTAAGTTCCGTCAAGATATTCAGATGCATGTATATCTTTGTTTAACTCCTTGGCACTACAAGTATTGGTAGCAAAACAGACTTGTATATTGCATTCACAGGCAGTGTTATAAAGAATATTTGCTTTCAAGTGGCAGTCATTTTGAAATTCAAGATTATAGCCTTTCTCCATGACTGAACGATTTAAGTTTTTAGAACTCCTTGGCATTACAATGGAGGGTATTGGTAGTTGTCACCAAAATAGACTTCATAATGCCACATTCACCTCCTAAGCTATGAACAATATTACAAAGGCGACCATGTTGAATTTGGTAGCAGCCATCTTGCTTTTTGGCAGCCATTTTATTTTATTTTAAAGTTAATGTGAATGTCCAATTTCTCCGAATTTGGAGCACAAAAGTGACCTAAAATACAACTAAAATCTACGAGATTACCAGCTGTGTTATTCTGATGCCATTTCATCTAGGATTTGCGGTCATATTGGATTTATGGCAGCCATCTTGAATTTTACAGCAGCTTTTGTGAGCCCAGTCACTTCCTCGCTTTCCAAATTGCAAAAATTATCTCAAGTAACATTCAAACTAACAAAAAAGCTGCTTCTTGTCACATATAGCATTGTTGTAATAGGCCAATCCAAGTAAAAATGACGGCCATCTTGGATTTTTGGCAGCCATCTTAGTTTTGAACAGTATTGTATGAATCTTAATAATAATTTCGAGAATTTGACCTTAGATACCACCAAAAAAACAAAAACATTTTTTTCTGAGACAGCCCCTTGGCCAGCCGATAGGCTAACTTATGTGCAAATGGCTGCCAAAATGCTGACATCTTCACGGGACCTACACGTTTTGACTCTACTATACATCAAGGCCTGTTTACCATTTTAACAATTAACTCATTGATATTCAAAATTAGGGTGTAATTTTTATCGTTTAGCTTAGGGGTCCATACTTAAATATTGGCAGATTAATGTAATTATGCCGATACTATTCAGATCAGACCTTGTTTAAGCCTACGCAACTTTAAAAGTAGTTATTTCGGTGTCCAATGCCGTCAATGTACGATACATATATTTTTCATGTATTTAAAAAAATCTGCGTATTGGAGACGATAATATCGTATATCGCCGATATCATGGACGTCGATAATCGACTATATCAAACAAATGAATATTGTCACCAGTAGTTTTATCACCTACAAAGAGCAGGTACACTATTGGTGAAATGTTCAGAAACCAGTCTGTGAAAGTTTGAGCTTCATATTCCATTGTGTCGTCGTTTACTAGAAATAGTACGGAAATGTATCAAGACCGTGATCCATTTTAGATTTGAATTTGTATTTTGTTTTCGTTTTTCTTGAAAATTACAACGTGTCAAACAGAAAAAAAACTTATCGTGATGTTTAGTACCATTACCATCTTAGAACCAATTAAGACTTTAGATGATTCGGTTATTTTTTTAAATATGATTTCTGATGTACATTCTCTTTCAGAGTTGGCAGAAGTTTCTTTGGAGGCTGCCGACACAAGAGACCCAGCTCGGCCAATATATTAAACCAAGTCTTGCAACGTCATCTGCAAGATAGCCAGACAAATTAAAATTCACTTGTTTATAACACTCTTTTCAAGGGTCTTCATGCATGACTAGTCGAGGATATTCATCAAATTACTATGTTGCAGGTACAGTTAGTAGGCCCCTACATTTGCAAAGGAGCGAATAATTTAAATATGAGAGTGAGAACAGTATGCTAAATCGTATTATAGTACAACAGGTCATCATTACATCACTATCATGGGCGGATCCAGAACATTTTTAAGGGGGGGGGGGCTGAGAATCAAAAACAATTATTTTTCAGTACTACAAAAATTACAATGAAATAATCAAAGGGAGAGAAAAACAAAGCACACTGTGGGAATGGGAGTGCGTTCTCCCCTCCCCTCCCCTCCCCCCTCTCTCTCTCTCTTTTTCTCTCCCTTAAATTTTTTTTAAAACGATTTTAGGGGGGGCTACAGCCCCCTTAGCCCCCCCCCTGGATCCGCCAATGAAGATAATAAAGAAGTCTATTATATTTCTACTTCTTTATTATCTTCATTGGCGGATCCAGGGGGAGGGGGCTAAGGGGGCTGTAGCGCCCCCTAAAATCGTGAAAAAAAGGAGAGAAAAAGAGAGAGAGAGGGGGAGGGGGAGGGGAGGGGAGAACGCACTCCCATTCCCACAGTGTGCTTTGTTTTTCTCTCCCTTTGATTATTTCATTGTAATTTTTGTAGTACTGAAAAATAATTGTTTTTGATTCTCAGCCCCCCCCCCTAAAAAATGTTCTGGATCCGCCCATGTATCTTAACTGATGTATAACTTCCATTCTTGTAGCTGGTCCATAAGTAAGCATAGTCAATACACGTGCTCGAACTAGTTTAAAAGCGTGAACGTTATGGGTTCGAATTGACATGGAAAAAGGAGTGGACTTTGTCGGTACAGTATGCTATTTTAGACGACAAAGAAGAGGTACAGGGCGATTGTCAAATTTGGCAGAATAAAAAAATCACGAACGTGGAAACATCTGTTCTGTTTATCAAACGAAGTCACTTACATTCACTTTTTATTGTGGCTCTCGAAATGGACGATTCCGGTCCCGTCGTTCCATTATATAGAGGTCGAATATAAATCTTGTATATTGACTTAAACTCCAGACCAGTAATGAAATAATATGTAGCTTGTCCAGTGAGAGTATCCTGAATTGATATTCGCCGTGGAGATATAATCTCCTGACACTGAGCCCCGATAGTCAATTCATATTGCAGTGAGTAGCCAGAGGCACATGAATCCGGTTGCCATGTAATAAACAATTGATGTGGATCTCCTGAAGTCACTCCGAGACCAAGTACGCCATTGTCAGCTGTAAGTAATCGGTGTGAAAACAAAACCAAAGAGCATAAATAACAATACTTATAAAAGAAAGTTATAAATAACTTAAAGTGAAGGTGTAACATCGGTAGGTTGATATAGTATATTTATTTCAACCCTCTAGTTTCCCAGAAATATCGAAAAACCTATAATCTGTGAAAGCTTCATCACAAAGATGCTCACCTTTTTGGGAAACAAAATCGAAAAGCTGTTTCGTGTTTTTTTTTTTTTTGGTGTCTTTTCAAGAAGATGTCTGACAGCAACTGTTGTTCATTCTATAACCTGGTTATTATTAATGCACCTATACCTGATAATAGACTTAGCAGATAGCAGGGTATCAAACATGGTCTGGAGGCAGGGCTGGGTGGAATCCTGTTGATAATGTTATCTTGCACAATTTTATTTTTCACTAACATTAGACTTCAGGAACAGTTGATATATTTTCAATTCAAATTCAAACAGAAAACATTTAAAGTGAAACTCTTTTGGAAACTGGTTCTGAAATTTTTTTATGTTATAAATTTGGTTTAGCGCATCTCTCCCTTGCGTGCCTCAAATTACAGTTTATATCACGCAATACATGTATATTGTAATTATACTTTTCAGTTTAATCTATATACAGAACAGTTGTGTTGCCTTTTTGCAATGTGGTAGAATTATCATAATTTTCACAATTATGCTTTGTAGTAATGGTAATTTTAAAATTATATATACTACTTGTATCTTACTTGAACATTGGCAATTGCTCCCGAAATATGGAGATGCACAACCTGGAGAAGGAAATAATGTAAACATATTTAATAAACGGGTTACATATGACTCATCAGTTTCAAATAAATACAATGATAAATTAACAAGGTCATGAGGATATAGATATATAAAAGGTCTATATAGACCATGTGACTTGTTTACACATTAGAGGATCTGGGTGATTTCCCTGCGCCGGGCAAAAGTTTGTGAATGTGTATACAGTTTGTACATTTGGATACTTCTCCACACAACATATAAAATGTTTTTAATTTTCAGATGAATAACACTTGAGATGTAATGTGCCTAAAAAGTAAATCAAATTAATAATTTAGAAAGGGAACAGTCAAAAATTGCAACTATAATTGTTATCCTTTTTCAGAAAAGCATTTTAATTTCTTACAAAAAATCATAAAGTATTTGACTTCACTTACCTCCTCCTGCACCATTGTTGCATTCTCCAGTATCCTTAAGACAAGTTCCTACGTCTTGACAGTGGCATGTCTGCTTACAGTCAGCACCATACATCCCTGCCTCACAGTCTGGTAATGTTCAACATGATACACAACATTATTCTTGTAGATTACAAACAATTGGACAACCCTTGATCCTTCACGTATGTTCAAACCTGTCGCTTAGTTCTGCCGCCTTGCTGTGATTGCGCAATAATCGCTTCGACTATACGGTATTTTCTTGCTACGTCAATGTCTATCACAACTGTCGATTTCCATCGAACAACACCATCCTTATTTTGACAGTTTTGAAGAAAAAAATACCATGAATAAATGTTGTATACATTTAATTTTAAGTTCTGTGAAATTTTTCTTGAAAGTTAATGAAACATTTCAGTACACCTTGGACCCCTGACCGCGTCGGCAGACGACCAATCTCGCCGTACTCGTCGTACTCACGCTCCCCCATATGTATGTCTGTGCGACCATAGTGCGACGACCCAGCGGGAGAACATGTATGTTGTCACATGTACAATAATGTACGTCCTACCGTACATAAATGTTTGTTATTTCATTTCCTGCCACTGACTTAGCACATTTAATTGATAAGATTTGATAATGATAATGTTTAAAAAAAAATTAATATTTAATAATTTATTTTATTTTATATTTTTGACAACGCACCGTTTTGACTTTTTAGTATGCCAATCATTGTGCAGATGGTCTATAAATTGACGAAATAGACTATCGTGTAAAATGCATTCGTTTTTTGTGGTGATTTATACGACAATGTGCCTGTTTTATTTAGGTAAACTAAAGAAATACTTTAGTAATTATTTATGGGAACAGAAGACCTTTTCGTTGTTTTTTTTAAAGTAATTTTTCCACTTAAGTGTCCACTTTGTTTTCTTGCAAATTGTTTTTCAAAAATATTTAAAATAAATATTCTATATTATATAGACAGAATTTTAACTTATGTCAAACGTGTGTAGGCCTAAACGATGTTTGATTTTGGTCCTTGCTCATAACACAATTTTGCCAAGCGTCGTTTGTTATGGCGAACGTTACTAGTGTAATGGATTGCGCAATTATGACCTCTGCAGCTGGGTGACAGCTATGAACATACGTGCCTTATATTATAGAACAGTTTTTGTTGGGTAAATTATGTATGATTGTTTTATGTATAGATATTCTTCACTGTGTATGCATTTGTGATGTGTAGCAGTTGGTTTGCTGATCGAAGTGTCGTAAGCATTGTAATTGGTAAGCGCTTTCATATAAACTCTTTGTATGGTTCTATATAGTTTAATATATCATAAAACTAACCTGTAAAAATATTCACAGTAAGTGCTTAAGCTGTTTAGAAAACAATACAAAACGGTTCCTAGAGGGGATAACACCGCCTGTTGTTTTCTCTAAGATGAAAACTTCCAAACTTCTGCCCTACCTTGTATGCAGTCTAGTCCTTGGTAGCCAGCACCACACGAACATCCATACGGATCAGGAGAACAGAACAAATGACCTTGACAGGCGGTAACGTGTACATCGCTATTGTTATTGCAGCGGTGATTAGCGTTGTTGCCAAATACATTCCTACCGTGAGCTATGAAGTCAAGAAAAAAAAAAGTTTTTCAAATGCAACAGTTAATGTTAAAGTTAATTTCACATATGAAGAAATGGTTGTTACCATTGTGTTTGAGTAGGCCTTCGTTACTTTTCAGTTCATTATTTTCATCAAATCTGTTATATAGGTAGGCCTATGAAGCCTGCACCCTACCGTTATATAGGTAGGGCTAAAGCCTACACCCTACCGTATTTTATGTATTTTGAAATATGGAAATATGTTGGGACATCCTTCACAAGCCACAAATGCACCCGTATGGTATTCAAAAACGTCTTAACTCAAACACTCATCTTAACTAGAAAATGTTTGAACTGAAAGTTTGCGGTGACACCATGTGATGAGTAAATCTCTCTTTTGAGTATGTGTGGTTCCGAAGGAACCGGTTGACTCAACGTTTCGGACAGTGTACTCAAGTCTTATTTAGAAAATGTTTGATGAGTTTTAAATATACAGAAGTTGTGTATAGGGTTTACCTTCTCCGCAATTATCTCCAGTGAAACTTGGAGCACAGATGCAGATTCCTGTCTTGTCATCGCATATACCTCCATTGTAGCATCGGCGACATGTATTTGAGCATGATGGTCCCCACATTCCTGAGGGACAAACTATATCAACAGAACATTCAGATTTGTTAAATAATTTGTTTAAAATGCAATATTAAATATTAATAAATCGTTTACGATATGAATACGAGGAAGCAGTACATACCCAAAACCATGTTTATTTATGACTTAAACTGAGGATCTCCAATTATTCCCCTGTTTTTCCCATTGTTTCTGGACTAACGTGTTTAGGCATCCCCATTTGATAAACGTTTTCCAACCAAAGATATTTTCAAACAATAGTAGCCAACCAAGGACCCATTGTTCCTTTTTTATATAAGTCCTCAGTTTGCACCATAAACTAATCCACACACACCTGGGCACACACAACCTTACTGATCAGGTTTGTGGGGTACCACCATTGTCCTATTATCTATTTTCTTTAGAATTTCTCTAGTGGTGTACACAGAAACAAAGAGAAACTTGTGGGGTACCATTGTCCCCATTGTGTCAGTACCTCACAAGTGGCCTCCTGTACGCTCACACACATGCACACAGGCACACACACATTATTTTTAGCTTACGTAAAACATTTAGATCAGATTATAAATATATTAACACTGACAGTTATTGACAAACCTCGTACTATGAGTCTCATTATGCCATGAAGTCGTTGATGTTCTTGGCCGTCTATGAAGCAACTGTATATCCCTTCATCTGTTACAGCAACATTTGAAATAGACACCGTCAACTGGTTGTTCCATTCACTGATTGCATCTTCATTATGCTTCCATCTGTAGTCACTGGTTGGTGAATTCACGTTTACCATCTGAAGCGTAACAGAGTCTCCCACGTTTGTATTTAATGTTCGCTGTACAGGACGAATATGAATGGTGTTACCTGAAAACAAAAGATGAAGATATTTTATGTTGGTTTCAGGATACCAGCAACAAACTGTCCTTCAAATGCATATTGTTTAGATAGCTTAATTCAGTCAATCTTATTTGGTTTGTAGGGATTAACCAAGCCTAAATGTGATTCTGTACAATTCTATTGATTTGTTCAATCTTATAAAAATTAAATAAAATAAAATCTTAAAAAATAAAACAATCAAAATTGGTCAGCAACTTCACTTGCCTGTAGCTGGTTTTGGTATATTTTATTTAAAAGGTTTTGGAATAATACTAATTGGCCTGCAGAAATCAGCGATATGGATAAGCCTAAATGGTAAATGGCAAGGAAAATAAAATCCTAAGAAATTCAACGAAATGTGTGTAACTGAGTGAGAGTAAAAAACATGAAATATCTTATCACCATTAGGTAGAATAAGTATCTGTATTCTGATGGTTCTTTCGTTTTTAGTTGCCTCAGCGTAGAAGACACCTATCCTGTCAACCCCAGCACTACCAGGCAGTTTCTGCGACCTTGCTGTTTGGTCCAATCCGGGAATGTCTTCTGCATCGGGGAGTCCTGAGGGGAGTCCAGTATTACTCCCTCCTGTCGTTAACTGTCGGCCAAATGTGACAGTGGCTGTGAGGTCACTGCAGCCTTTGAATGCACCAATGTATGCTTCATTGTCTCCAGCTGGACCGAGGAGGGGACGATTGGTCAGCAGGTAAAAAGCTACTCCGTTAACTGTGGATTAGAAGAAAGAAAACTATTAACAATTAACAAAAGTGTGTTTATTTTCATTCGACTTTATGAAATTGTCAATAATCATGACAGGTATTTCATCACTGAATTTTCATGATACTGATATGATTAAAATGGAACTGTGTCCATTGTTAAGCGCTTATTAGTGCATTAAAGCAATGTATAGATTATTGTGACAAAAAGCATAGGGTGCAATGAGGAAGTTATACTTTGTTTAGTTTGAAATAGGAGACTCCAGAACACATACCAATAATAAAAGGGGTTGGTAGTCAAGGGTGGACAGAAATGGATGCCTACAAAAATGAAATTTTTTGAAAAAATGCTTTAACGAGACTGCTTATTACTAGACAATGGAAAGAACAGAATTTTGGACTTGGTCCCTTCTTTTTAATTGTTTTAATTTATTTTTTCATTTATGCAACATGTGTTTTGAGCAGCATGTATATTGGTATGTTCTCGTGTACTGGGTCCACAGTACAATGGACATTCTTATTTCCGGCTCAATGCACATGTATGCTAAGGGGCCCATGTTTTCAAGCTCTGCTTCTCAATTGGTCCCTCTGCAGTATCACCCATATCTTGTGCTCATTTTTACTTCCTATTGTGTCTATACTTGTAATACTCAATGCAGATGTATGCTACGGGGCCCATGTTTACAAGCTCTGCTTCTCAATGGGTCCCTCTGCAGTATCACCCATATCTTGTGCTCATTTTTACTTCCTATTGTGTCTATACTTGTAATACTCAATGCACATGTATGCTAAGGGACCCATGTTTACAAGCTCTGCTTCTCAATGGGTCCCTCTGCAGTATCAGCCATATCTTGTGCTCACTTTTACTTCCTATTGTGTCTGTACTTGTAGAACTTTTATTGCTGTTGATAAATTCTAATAATGTGAAAATAAATGAACCTTGAACCTTGAACCTTGAACCTTTATTTAAATTTGTGCACAAAACTTATGGGTAAAACTGTATTCAGTGTATATACCATTTAAGATTAAAACAAGTTTCGACAGTTGTAGTATTTTGGAAATCTTTCACCTTGGTATTTAGTTATGTACGTTCATTTCAACTGTCTTGTTTTCAAGAAATGTCAATCAACTATCCTAAATGAAAATTGTCATTACAGTAGGTGACGACAGACTATTTACCGGAAGGTCGTATATGGAAAACAAAACGACGTCTTTTTCTGACGACTAAACGACGTCTTTTTCTGACGACTAAATGACGTCTTTTCCCGACGACTAAACGACGTCTTAAAGACGTCCTTTGCCCACTGGGACTGCGGTACTGGGTGTCACGCTCACGCGACAAGGCGCGAGTTTCTTCGACCAATAAGGCATAGATATAAAATATTCGTTTTGTGGTCACGGCTGTTGTAGTACACACGACTATACGACCGTATAACAACGTCGTAAAGACGTCGTATTTTTATTTGTTTTGTTTTGCCTTTTCTTCTTCTTTTTTTTGCGGATGGGGATGATTTTGCGGGTGAGGAGAAAGACGTCTTTAAGCCGTCGTTTTTAGGCCACGGCCGCTGTAGTACACACGACTCGATAACGACCTAAAACAACGTCGTAAAGATGTCGTGTTTTTTAGTTTTTTTGGTGGGTGGGCATGAGTTTTGGGGTAGGAAGAAAGACGTCTTTAAGACGTCGTTTTTTGGCTACGGCTGCTGTAGTACACACGACTAGATAACGACCGTAAAACGATGTCGTAAAGACGTCATGTTTTTTTGTTTTGTTTTTTGCGGATGGGGATGAGTTTTCGGGTAGGGCGAGAAAGACGTCTTTAAGCCGTCGTTTTTTTTTACCACGGCCGCTGTACATAGTACTACACACGACTTGATAATGACCGTAAAACGAGTCATAAAGACGTCGTGTTTTTTTGTTGGTTTTTGGGCGGGTGGGGATGAGTTCCGGATAGGGAGAAAGACGTCTTTAAGACGTCGTTTTTTGGTCACGACCGCTGTAGTACACACGACTAGATAACGACCGTAAAACGACGTCTTTAAGACATCGTGTGCCCACTGGGATTCATGTTTTCTCAAAGATGAAAGTGTTTCAGACGAAACAATTTCTCAAGTTTACTGGTAAGTGTAGCAACTTGACACCAAGAAAGTTTTAAGATAATAATTCAATAATCTGATAATGTGGTAATTACCAATGTTGTACTTTCCCTTAAAGGGACAGTATCATCACGATCAGAGCAGACTTTGAACAGGGCATGGAATCGGTGTCTTAGTTTAAGATGAACACAGTGACCGATAATTACTGGCTCATTTATGCAGCAGCAACGGTAATATGACCTTATCATGTCGATATTTTTCAGTAACTGAGTTAATCTAAAACTAGCACTCCAATTCCATGCCCTGTTGATCGTGAGGCAAGACATTTACCTGCTGGCTGAAGATTACACGTCAATACCTGTACCTCACATAGAGTTAGTATTGCAAATCCTGGGATATCGACGCTAACATACCGAGCCTGCACGGGTGGATCACAAGTAAATTCAATCCAATCTCTGGACAGGGCTTGATCACTGGTTACTGGATTACCGCACATTATGTTATCAGTAGGTGTATCACTTAGACCAGCCCGTACAACCGCATCCACTAAACGTAAATTGACCTCTTCTAAATAATACATATAAAACTACTATGTTAGAAAGATATACATCAGAATGCTGGTTACTACGTAAGATTTGTAGATGAGTCTTCTAGATGTAATTCTTCATAAAAGGGCTCCATTGTAGTAAATGGAATTTAAATATTGCCGTTTTTAAACCGCCATCAGAGTACAATCAGTACATACCGGATCTTTATATAATCCTATTCATATTGTGGGAATTCTTGAACTCATTATTCCAGAAAGCGAATCGAAGAGGTCGTAATGTACACTATGTTCACTGCATAAAACAGCATGTGTAATAATATTGTACCATTTTAACGGTCTTGTAGCATATTACTAATTCATATTTTCTTTTCATTTTACGGTTGATTCTTACGGATTGTACTGTCTCTGTTCCAAATCCTGATTTTACCAAGACAGTAATCAGAATCCAGGTCCACCCTCCACCATGGGTTCGGTTTGGTTTCTGAGATGAGAAAAAAACATAAGGTTTATAGAATGTCTCAGAGAATATTATTCGATTAACAGTGTTGAATTCGGTACAATATTTAAATTAATACAAGCTTTTTCAATTGTCGCGATTTCTGGCAATAACTTAATTGTCCTGAACGAGCGCGGCGCTGGGATTTTTTCAGTCACAGGACTCAGGCAATTGAAAGTCGTGCATTTACGAGGCACAACCTTTCAGCAGGGGACCTATTAGCACGCCACATGGCCATGAAGAAATAGTTTAATTATCACTGATGATTGTACAGCACCACCCCTGAAAATATTGTTCATATGTCTTTATGTTGTAAAAGCCGTTTCCCCGTGACTTTAAGTACTTTTTAAACGTGGAATGTATTGAAAATGACCGACAGAGACCGTCAAAATACACAATTTAGGTTCTTTGAAATTATTTAAGAATGACATTATGAATGTCGCCTTAACAATTCATAGCAAGCTCAATACACATGATTTATGTACAAATCTCTACATATTTGTGATGAGGGCGCTATACACTAATTCAGATTTGTCAATAGTCCCCGCCCACCTGAAATAATTAATTGGACACGTCTAATCTTGCACCAAGATACCAAATCTACTTGAGATGCATGTGTGGGTACAGCACGATTCGGAATACATTCACACCTCACAAATTGTCTGGAACAAGACTAAGCCGCAGATGTGCAGCCAAGTTAAACTTTATTCTTAACGTTAACACCAGCAAGACTGGGAAATACCAAATGACTTTCTCAACCGGGCTCGATGTGAATACAAATGCCCAAACCTTTTGCACATCATAAACAAGTAATCAACGCTGAAGGATATATAATTTCTTAAAGAGAATGTACACTTTTGGTAATTACCCAATCACAAAATGACTGAATTATAGTTTAAAAACTAAAAAAAAAAAAATTGTACCAAATATCCAGAAATATTATTCCGTCTGACATGCTGTATTTTGCTTCGGAAACGTGAAATGTATTACAGATTTGAAATGGATCAATGTCGTGATTCATTTTCAACATTTAGAATGCATGCAAACAAATCCGAATACATTTCCACTTAATGATACAACGAAATAAGCTCAATCTTTCACATGTTAATTTCTACACATATCTCTTCATTCATAATATGAAGTATGGATGCATTAATATATGCAATTTACAAATGGTGTACAATTCATTTAAATGAATTCAGTCCTCTATAATATATTTAGGTAAATACCTGATGTGTGGCTGCATTGATTCCTTTCTCCGTCTACAGCTTTAGATTTAAACCAGTCTTTATATGTAGAGCTTTGGCTGGTAGGCTTACCAGACAAAGTAAGGGCTTAAACATTTGGGGAAATTATAAAGATGGTTAAAAGGCGTATACTATAACTCAACTCATCTCAACTCATATTCTCTCTTTATTGCATGTAGTTGCTCATTATAGGCATAATACACAATTGTCAACATAACATGTGTCTTTCTTAATGACGTCTCAAAGAAGCTGAATAGAGACAAGACAGTAGGTCATTGTATTTTATTAACACATACATGTAATGAAAGGTGTCTGTTTTCGAATGTATGTATAATCACTATCCCATCAGAACGAGTACAGGGCTACACGGGTGTCAATAGAAATCATGCATATCAATATTTGGGAAGGTCTTTGTGCATGGACAATTTCAAGAACATAGTAAGACGACCTGCGAAAGGTTTAGAGAGCCCAAAATGCTGAGAAAATGATGAATACTAATAATTTCTGACCAATCTCTCCCAACTGCACCTCATAATATATCGGGAGAAGTGGAATAATGGGTAGATGTATTGGCATGGTACATACACAAGTTATTGAGATATTATATGACACTCTGATTAAATTTATCTCGTTACCTTTGAGCTGAAAATGTCACAGTTTGATCATTGTGGTAAAGACATATTTTTTTTCCCTTCTATATACAACTCCATGCAACCAAACCAAGGCTAGAAGGGAAAATAGTGTGGTCCCTTAGTGAGAATTAACACTCATATAATCGTTATTGCGTGTAGGGAATCCGACAAGATGGCCGCAGATGATGCGGTCTAGCACAACAGACTCAAATACTGGTATAGCTGAGTCATCAGAATGTGGGTTCGTATCTTAGTCTTGTCAGTGGAGGTCCCTGTGTCCTTGAGTAACAATACTAAACCATGAATTGCTTCTCTTCACCCAGGAGTTTGAACGAGGACATTTGTGAGGGCAGGTTTGGTATTTGTGTTCGAATTGCTGATGACCGCCTAACAGGCTGCCAGGGCTGTATACTTCCCAGGAAATTTAGAATGATTTAAAATAGCCTAATGACAGGGATAATAATAATGTAAAGCGCTTTGAGCATCACATTGTGATGGAGTTAGTACATTAATATTTATCTATCTCAATTCAAAAATCAATAAACAAAAACACGTATCAGTAAAGAAAGACGCCGGAGAGTCACAAATTGGTGGAGGTCTCCATAAATCAAGTTTGTCTAGTGGACATCCCAATAAACTGAAATCAAATATTATTACACCGTATGCATAATATTCAGATTGACTCTCCACTAGGCTCTGTTCATCACATGGATATACTGACTCGATAACATTGGGTATGCTTAATTTGTTTCTTTTACTCACCTCTTGACATTGCAATGTCTTCAGTATCCAGGATTTCTTCAACCATGATTTCAGCAAAGGCTAATACTGTCGATTGGATAGGCTTATCCACACTCACGTATCGAGCGGTGACTATCGGGTCCGGTATGAAATCAATAGAGACTCCACGTTGAGCTTGAGCGGCTGTTATCGAAGATCCAATCATTCTGTTTTGTGAGTGGTTGGAGCTCAAACCAGCCCGCACTACAGCATCAATTAAACGAGGGTTGGCAGCTGAAATATGAACATCAGCAAAGAATCACAAGAATTTGGAAGGGAGGAGGAATACTGCTCTTAATATTCTTTTATCCTGAGGCTAAAAACACAGCACACCCTATAATTGAAGTCTGACATTGTTAACGCATTGCATTCAGGGGCGTAGCCAGAAATTTGTTAAGAAAGGGGCGGCAAAAAAATTTCACCCGGAAAATATTTTGAGTAAGGTCACAGAACAACTTACCCCCTCCCTTTTAAAATAAGAACGGGGTAAAAAATTTCGCTGCGGGCCGTTTTTCCCACTAAATTTACTGTTTTAGTATTTGGCTACGCGCATTGACGAAGCTATGGGTAATGGGGCTGGCTGGCTTAGTGCATGTGCCCTCCTTACGTGCCCTCCTCGTAAAGCTGTAACAACACGGAAAATTCCAATTTGTTATATGAAAACATATATGGCCTCCGATGTAGTGTAGCAACAGTGACCCTTACGAAATACATGTTCCCACAGTTCCCTCAATGAAGCAAGGTTGCACATAGATTAGGTGCTTAATATAATAGGTTATTCGTTATGAATATTTTTACTGATACTAATTATCTGGTTCATTAATTGGATTGACCGATGGTCTAAGCCTGAAGATTGTTGACGAAGAAAATTAGTTTATTGATATGCATAAAGAGGTGAATGAAGAAATTCAACTTCGAACAGTATAGTACAATTTAAATTCATCAACAAAAAGTCAGTGATGAAACTAAGGAGCGATTATCGAAAAAAGAAAAGACAGAATGAAGGAAAGAAATTTACAACACGCAATCAAGCACAACAAGTCAATAAACGAACTTCGAAGGAAGAAAAAAAGAATAAAAAGAGAAAATAAGGAATGAACAAAAAAAAATAAACCAACAATTCTTTACGATTTTTTTCACAATCCTACCAGAGAATTTTTCAATTCTGTTAACCACAGTAATTTTTCTCAGGCAGTAGGTAGCTCCGAGGTCCACTTTCCACCATGGAAAATCATTCGAACCTAAAAGAATAAATGATAATAAATAAAAAATATTTCTTAAGTATTAGGTTCATGAAAATAACTTGATTTCTGATTGTTACGGACAGTTTAAGGTTTTTGTTTATTGCCATAGTTCAGTTAGTGGGTGCCGGGATAGGGCGTAGTGTGATAGGGGTTGGAGTGTAAAATTAAGTGAGAGTGCCGCGTTGTTAAAAGGCTAATTGCATGTTGTGAGTTAAGAGAGTTTCGTTTAACTAAAGTCATTATGGACAGCTCTAAAAAAGGACTGAAAGGGCCTCTACAGTTTTACTATGTATTTTAGGTGGAATTAACTGTGTAGGAAATGCCATTTTTGTTTTGTACTTTTTTGTCTTCGAACTATCGTTGTTATCGTTGAGCTGTTCAACTCGTATATAATTTAACGTACACCTCATGTCGTACCGTATTTGCTGCTGTATTCTGGAGTTGAGTATTTGTTGTGACACGACTGCACGTTCGAAACGATTGCTCGGTATATAGGGATTGTATGGAATGCCATATCTGCCATTCTAAACGTCGTCCGTCGCCCTTCTAAACGTCGCGCGTCGCCCGTCACCCGTCGCCCGTCGCCCTTCTAAATGTCGCGCTTCGCCCGTCGACCGTCGCCCGTCGCCCTTCTAAACGCCGCACGTCACCCGTCGCCCGTCGCCCGTCGACCGTCGACCGTCGCCCGTCGCCCGTCGCCTTCAATGTGATTGATCAATTGACCTTCGCTGTATTTTTTGAAGCATCAAATAAAATTTGTAAAAAAAACAATAGTCTTCCTTCCAAGTTCCTATGTGAATTTTTCCAATATTCGTAGCAAAATGGAACAGAGATATGTTTGTTTATGAAATTGTGATTTTGTCTCTAGGAATATAATTGTTAGTGAAACTTATTATCTATTTGGTATTGTATATAGGCCTATAAATGGGTAATAAATTGGTCCAACCACTCTCAAAGAAATAAACCCAACAACATCCACATTCAGTTCACTCTCACCCCCAAGTCATCTAAACATAATCATTCAGATAATATGATATAATTATATTTAATATTGACAACATCAGAAACGTGAAGTACACGTGAAGTAAAAATATTGCAATACCAAGGGATTGTAGATTTGAACCAATAGGCATATCAGACGAGCGGAAAATATTTATGTAGTCAGGAAAATATGTAATACTGTTCTTTCACTCCAAGCTGCTTATGAACCTGGAGATTAGTTGCCCGGGTGCAAGTATATTCGTTTTGTTGCTAAGACTTGTCGTTAACCCTGAAATAACCTGGAGATTTCGTATAATAACACGCCCCCGTGAATCAAAATTTGACCAGTCTCGTGTTTTGTGACCTAGCGTCAAAGCCCAGTTTCATTTTATCAGCTGTCAGAAGCCCGAGATTTAGTATCATTTTTTGCGGACACTTGCGTTACTTTCAAATGTATTAGTGTCAAATGATTTCTGTTCATGTTCCTTTCAGTGTCACAGAGAAAGCAATATTGTTATATCTTTGAGAGTGGTTGGACCAGTTTATTACCCATTTATAGGCCTACAATACTAATTAGATAATAAGTTTCACTAACAATTACATTGCTAGAGACAAAATCACATCAAAATCACAATTTCATAAACAAACATATCTCTGTTCCATTTTGCTAGGAATATTAAAGACTATTGTCTTTTGCAAATTTTATTTGATGCTTCTATTTCATTACAAAAATACAGCGAAGGTCCATTGATCAATCACACTGAAGGCGAAGCGCGACGGTCGACGGTCGACGGGCGACGCGCGACGTTTAGAAGGGCGACGGGCAACGGTCGACGGGCGACGAGCAACGTTTAGAATGGCAGATATGGAATTCCACAGGATTGTGCATCATGCCTTGTGCGTTATTTAGATAGTGAATTGTGCCATCTAGAATTATCTCATGTCAGAGGAGTGAAGATTTGTTTCAGGTAAAGTTGTGACGTTATGGTGACGTCATCATATATCGAAATACACTAAAATCCAATTTTAATATTTCAAAAAATCATATCTCTTGAACCACAAAAGATATTTACACAATTTTCACATCATCTTATAGATCTTGGATTATGTGACATTTCGTACACAGGCATGATCCAATTTGACGTCTCCTTCCGGTCGAAACCGGAAGTTTAAGTGGAAAAAATATACTGAAGCAGTTTTACAGGGTCAATGATATGGTATTTGAACATGCTTTCAGTGGACGAAATTAATATTGACATGTGACCTTTTTAAAAATGTGACTGATGACATCATCAACTATCACAGCGCCCTCTGGCGACAGGTTTAGAAAAACAATAATGTTCTATCTGAAAAACCATAGGAAATTTGAATATGACTTCTGTGAATAAAGTGACTAGTGACATCTTTTCTTTTCAAAAAATATGTTTGATGACGTCATCAAAGTTCAGAGCGCCCCCTGGCACATATCACACACACACACAGACTGGTAACCACCATTATGTATCTCTCTTATGGAGTCAGTTAACCTTTACGTTAAACTGACAACAGAAGGCGCCCTTCAATTAAAATTTTCAAGGGGTTGTACAGGGGGTTAGAAATATCAAATTTTTATTTTAATGATTTAGTCTTGTTTCTAATAGGCTTGTACATGTTTTGAGGGGGCAGAGTGAAAGTGAAATAATACCCCCCCTCCACTAGTATTACATGAGTATTAGTCCAAATATGGACTCCGTCTCTGTATGCACCGAAACGGAGTCCTATCCACAGGGGGTCAGTCGCCGCACAGAACATTTCTTTTGTGACATTGTTTAAATCTTACCTGTGTGGGGAGGCTGAAACTCGGTACTAAACTTCCATGAACAACTATAATGACAAGCGCTAAGGTTTGAATTTCAAAATATCATTTCTACTACGTCATTTTATTGAAAACAAATCCAGATGTAACGTTGAAGAAATTCTTGAGTTTCGATGCTTGTTCGTCATTTCAAAGTCCATTTAACGTACGTGCGTGTAGCGACAAAACATATGGTGTTCTATAAAGGCCACATGCACATTGCAAGAAGAGTGTGTATGCGTCGCATTAGGATTCAGACGTCACACTAGAAGTGTTGTCGCGTCGCATTAGAAGTGTTGTCGCGTCGGCGCACTAGAAGTGTTGTCGCGTCGCACTAGAAGTGTTAAGTAAATTTTAGTTGGCAGAAAAAAAATCGCGCACCCCGCTCGCTAAGGCCCTGGGTGGTGGGGACGAGTGAATCCTGTAGGCCTGCGCAATATTTTTCTGCATTGAACAATTTATATTATTTTATAAATACAATTTTACAAAGGTTCTTCTGTACTTAATTCACCGCCAAATTCGAGTAGCAACATTTTTTTGTTAACTACAACACTAATTCAGAAACAAAACCTTTCTGTAAAATAATAATGTATGGGCTGTGGAGGACTTTTTTAAAGGTATATAAATCCCAAAAATCATGTTTAGTACCGTATGCATGCTAGTATTGTGTCGCTACATGAGTCCGATGAAGGTACCGGGACAGACGAAGAAATTACTTCTTGACACCAATCTTGGGTCTACAATATTTTATTACATGGCTAAACAAACAATGGAAAATGTACACGAAGATCTTGACGGCGCCACACCAAGTAACCGACTGCCCCGAACAAAAGCAATACGTTTGATTAAATAGTCTTCGTTACGTAATAATATATTTAAACATCCCCACTCGAGGAGAGCAGAGCAAGAAGCATTAAGTAAAATTTTCTAGTAAATATATGGATTTACATTTATTTTAGTCTTATATATTAATTAGTCGAAATTTAGTCACATACGGCTCTTCATACGAGAAAAAACTTCTAGTGCGACGCGATAACACTTCTAGTGCGACGCGACAACACTTCTAGTGCGACGCGTGAATCCTAATGCGACGCTTACACACTCTTCTTGCAATGTGCATGTGGCCTTTTTAGAACACCATAAAAACAGCTGCGTATGTGCGGTACGCGTAAAATATTCCATGCAGCAGGTTATACTTCGCCTCCTTCGGTTTCGAATCAACCTGCGTTCTGCTGCCTGTTAGAGCGCCCTCACCAGTCTTTAAAAGAAATGCTCCACCTCCCGCGCAAACACCTGACCTCTGACCTCTTCTGTTAACAGCGTCGGGCGTCCAGTGTAAGTGAAATTTACTTGGGTTTAATTAAAATCCGTTTTATGTTGTAAATTTCCTTGTTGAGGTTCAAAATTTATTGATAGCGACTTCATTTTTATTTGTAGCCTTTTTTGAGGCCCATTCTAGTGTACAGTCTCGTTAGAGATTTTTTTGTGCTGTTTTTTTAAAAACCGTCTTGCAATTGCACTTGTGCCTGTGCCGTTCACGTGCACAGAGGCCGAATCATGTCAGGCGATTCGTCGGATGGTGCAGTCACCGCAGGTAAATCACCAAGTAATTCTAGGTCTGGGTCACACTTCCCCGGAGTTCGGGACCGTGATGATGAAGCTTCAGACCACAGATCACGCTTCCCTGTAGTTCGGGACCATGATTGTCATGATGGTTCTAATCCATGTCATCTCCAAGAAAGTGGGCCATCTTGTTCACGCCTCCCTTTTAGGGGCCGTGATTCAAAAAACGATAATCAGCAGGAATTACGTGCCAGGCGCAAAAGGTCTCCTAGCTGCACAGTGTCTCGTCCACCGGCAGACCCAAACCAGGGCTTTTCAACTCAACACTGTAAAAAATTGCCTGTAAAAATTACAGTATTACTGGCAACTCAGCTGCCAGTAACTTACTGTAAAATTTTACATTAATAACTGTAAATAAATTACTGTAAAAATTACAGTAAGTTACTGGCAGCTGGTTGCCAGTAACTTACTGTAAATTTTTACAGTAAAACAAACAATGTACCGTATCGCGATACGGTATATTGTTTGTTACTGTACAATTTGCAGTTAGTTACTGGCAACCAGCTGCCAGTAACTTACTGTAATTTTTACAGTAATTTATTTACAGTTATTAATGTAAAATTTTACAGTGAGTTACTGGCAGCTGAGTTGCCAGTAATACTGTAATTTTTACAGGCAATTTTTTACAGTGAACAGTTGACAATCATTGGATACATGCAACAGCATGCAGCAGACAGATATCTTCAAAGGAATGTTGGCCGAAGCTTTTAAGAGTTTTGAAGATAGGTGCTCTCGTTCCAGATACCGATCCTTCACAAGAGCTCATCATTATAGATCCAGACACAGGTCTCGGTCTAGTTCGAGCAGACTAAGTTCGTCTAGCTCAGACAGGTCAGGTTATGGTCCGACCTCCGCTTCCCCGAAACGGAGACGAGTGGACACAAGGGACGACGCTTTGTCTATGCATGCGGGAAGTATCCATGATTTAGCCCAAGAGAATGATTTCAATGCAGGCAAGGAGGGTTGCATAGATCCCATAGAACCTAGTGATCCGGCTTCCCTGGCAAATCCTCATGAGGAGGCTAAAGGTGCTTTATTCGAGCAGTCAGTTTTAGACTGGTGGAAAGATCAAAGGACTCATACTCTTGAACAGGCCAAGAAGGACGAGCTCTTGGAGGGCCTGGTTCCAGATGCCTCTGTAGAGAAATATTTCAAAACTCCAGACATGCCTAAACCGATTCGAGCTTCTATGAAGAAAACACAAGTTGATGCATGGAAGTTCGACAATTCAATGTGGTCAATACAAGAGGATTGTCTCAGGGCTGCGATTCCCTTGGTTAAGGCCATAGAGCTCAATCAGAGATTAAATGATCCAAAACTGAAATCTCTTCTCACTTCGGCAGGGAGCCTACTTGGATCGGCCATGCAGCGCTTTTCAGTACATAGGCTTCATCGTGCTGAACCTTTCCTCAAAGACGGTTACCTGCAAGATGTTAAACCTTCTATGACTTGCTTATATGGTGAGGAATGGGCCCACGAGGAAGAGAAGTTGAATAAGGTGACCCAGAAGGTTGTGAAACAGTCTGCCAAAGAGACCTCAGCATCAACCCAAAAACACAAAGCTAAAAGCAAGGGCCAATATTCTAGATCGTGGGAACACAAAGACAAGAAGTATAGGTCGCAATATCATCCCTACAAGTCTTACCGGTCGAATTGTTTTGATCGCAGCTACAGTGGACATGATCAGTCCCGGGACACACCAGGGACCGATAAGAGAGCACAATAAAAGTTTCTCAAAAAACTAGACCAGCTCAGAGGAGATTTCAATTCTGTTCCAAACTATGGCCATTGTTATGCAGGACAAATACAAAAATTCCTTCCAGCATGGGAAAAGTTGACGAGCGATCCTTGGATTCTGCAAACTGTAGTTGGGTACAGAATCGAATTCTTCCGGCATCCAGTACAACACAAAATTCCAAATCAAGTATATATGAACAAGCTTCGACATCAGATTTGCTCCAACGAAATACAAAATATGTTAAACAAGGGAGCAATTATAAAAGTTCGGAGATCACCGGATCAATTCATCTCAACAATTCTTGTTGTCCCAAAGGCCACAGGGGGATTTCGGCCAGTGTTCAATCTCAAGAAGCTCAACAAATTCGTCAAATCAGGACATTTCAAAATGATGTCAATTCATCATGTAAAAAACCTCATTCAAAAAGGGAATTTCATGATTTCGATCGATTTGAAAGATGCCTACTTCATGATTCCAATACAGCATTTCCACAGAAGGTTCCTTCGTTTCCAGGTAGTTCCGTTCGGTTTGACAAAACTAATCAAACCGGTGGTCTCTCATCTGAGACACAGATCAATGAAGGTGGTAATTTATCTGGACGACTTGCTCTTGATAGCACAATCGGAGTCGAATGCAAAATGCAAGTACAATACATCCTCAACATGTTCAAGGGCCTCGGCTTATTGGTGAACTGGGAGAAGTCCCAGTTGACCCCATCAACTCAAATCAAGTTTCTTGGTCATATTATCGACTCCCAAAGAATGACCTTGAGTCTGCCCGATGAGAAGGTCAACAGGTTGGAAAAACTCTGCAGTCGGGTGGCCAGGAATCCCTTACAAACTGCAGAAAAATTGGCGAGTGTCATTGGCAAAATGACTGCAACAGCAGAGGATGTTGTTCCTGCCCCAGTGTTTTTCAGGGCATTGCAGTCAGATCTGATTCAATCAGTTCGCAGGGACCCATCTTATCAGAGCTTGGTAGCCCTCTCCCCAGACAGCATCCAAGAGCTTCAGTAGTGGAAACATTGCCTCAGACAGTGGAATGGCAAACCGATGGTTTTACCACATCCACAGTTAACGATAACTTCAGATGCCTCGACCCAAGGTTGGGAGCTCATTGCACATTCGGCCAGACAGGGGGCAGGTGGTCACAAGTAGAACGGACCAATCATATCAATTACCTGAAACTTCTAGCTTCCTTTTTGGCACTTCAGACATTTGCCAAGGGCAAGAGAGGGATTGTCATATAATGTTGCGTTTGGACAACACTACAGCCCTGGCCTACATCAAACACAAAGGCGGCACACATACCGACAGTCTCTCCAAGCTCCAAGCCACATTGACATACCGACAGTCAATGTGGAAATGGTGCATGAAAAGGAACATAATCATAACAGCTTTTCACGTTCCGGGAGTCGACAATAGCCTTGCAGACCACCACTCTCGGGTTTTTGTGGACAGGCTGGAACGGATGCTAGATCACGGTCTGTTTGTGGAGCTGTGCAGGAAACTAGGCCGTCAACCAACAGTAGATCTGTTTGCTTCCAGGATAAACCACCAACTTCCTCGTTACGTTTCATGGAAACCCGACCCGGGAGCTTTGTCAGTCGACGCATTCTCGATGACATGGGGGAACGAACTCGGATATGCTTCCACAAGGGGATCAGTTGTTAACACAGCCCCACTCGGGTCTACAGTATCCATTGTCACAGTCTCTGCACCTAGCGGCATGGATTGTCTCAGGAGTCGGTACCAAGCAGAGGGTTTTTCAAGCAACGTTGCCCATGTCATGCTTGCCAGCTGTAGGGGTTCCACTCACAAACAATACCAATCAGCCTGGAAAGCTTGGGATAGCTGGTGTCGTGAACAATCGCTTAATCCACTTTCAGCATCTTTGAAAGGTACTGGAATTCCTGGTGAATTGCGAGAGAAAAGGTTTAAGTTATCGAACACTGTAGGTGTACAGGTCACGAACCGGTCGATGGTATTCCAGTTGGACGATGTGAGTCAGTGATCCAACTTATGAAAGGTTTCTTTAATCGTAATCCACCCAAACCAACTGGGTATATAGTTGAGGTACATAGTTACATGGGATGTGGAGTCAGTGCTTGTTTTTCTTTCACATTTGGGTTCCTGGACTTCACTTTCATTGAAAATGATGACATTAAAAATGGTTCTTCTGATATTAACCACATGGTGGTGACAAGCAACTCATTAAAATTTGTGCCTTGCCAATTACAAAAACAAAGTCGGCCGGGGCATTGCATGAAAGTAATTGAAATTAAGGCTTTTGATGACAAATCACTGTGTCCAGTTAAGGCTGTGTCTTGTTACCGGGATCGAACAGCGCCCTTACGGGGTCAAGAGTCACAGTTGCTTATAAGTTATTTAAAGCCGTACAAGAAAGTTGTACCTTCTACAGTAAGTCGATGGATTGTTGATTTGTTACAGAAGGCTGGGGTTGACACAGAAAAGTTTAAAGCCCATTCTACGCGTGGGGCAGTCACTTCGGCTTCATTCAGATTGGGAGTGGCGATGAAGGATATTCTTGAGTCAGCTGACTGGGCTTCAGATTCCATGTTCAGCAGGTTTTATAACAAGCCATCAGCAAACTCGGTCATGGCTAAGATTATTCTTCAAGCAGCTTCAAATTCGCAGGTTGCTTCGAAACCGAAGGAGGCGAAGTATAATCAATGATTATGCAAAGGTACTTACCTGCAGTATAATCGAGATTATACAAGTCCTCCAGAGGTGAGAATCAACTCCTACCCAGTTGGTTAGTTAGTACCATATGACCCTAGCCCTTGATTCTCTTATTTCCCTTTGGGGAGATTTCAGGGAACGGGTTACTTTGTAATTTTCTGAAGACAACAATAGGTTGTTGTATCCCAGGTATATAGTTGATGTTTGTTTAGCATCTTAATTAGAGCCACGGTTGGCTCAGTTTATTGTTGTTTATAGTTAAATTCCAGTTAAAGTTACAGTTAATTCAGTGTTATACACTTTCACATTGTGTGGTGTTGTTACAGTTGTTACTTATTTTAGCATTATATTAGATTTCCCACCCGTACTTTTCTATTCATCCTTCTGTCTTACGAATGTAAGGGAAGGACCCAAACCCAATTCCTGTCAGTACTTTTAAAGAGGTCAGAGGTCAGGTGATTGCGCGGGAGGTGGAGCATTTCTTTTAAAGACTGGTGAGGGCGCCCTAACACGCAACAGAACGCAGGTTGATTCTCACCTCCGGAGGACTTGTATAATCTCGATTATACTGCAGGTAAAGTACCTTTGCATAATCATTGATTTTATGTGTGCTCATCACGCTCGTATGTACGCTGACGCACCTGTGCCGATACTGGCGTATTTTTGTCGCAACGCTCAAGTGACGAACAGCCATCAAACTAAAGTAATTCTTCAACGTTAAATCTTGCGATCATTTTCAGTAAAAACACTTAATGAAAATGATATTTCAAACCTCCCTGAGATGCATTGTATTAGGTCATGGGATTCCACTGCCGAGCCTCAGCAACTTCATACAGCTAAAATTTAAGAAATTTTTATTGAAAGAGCGTGTAAACAAACATCTGAAACTAAATTTATTTATTATCTTCCAGCGTAAGAAGAAACGAAAGCCGCCCAAAGTACGACGTGACTCACATGAGATGGTGGTGAATGTTGATATATAACCAACCTTTAGAGGAACCAAGACACTAGAAGTTACCACTGCAGTGAAATACCCTGATGTGTCCATTATTCAGAAAGAACAGTCGTACTTTTAACAAAATGGTCAGAGCACAGACCAGAATTAGAAGATTTTAATATTAGCTAGGAGGAGAAAATGAGAATCTTTCAATATAAGATTTATACTAATGTATTGATGACAAAACTGCAGCATTACACGTTTGGTAAATATTATTCTGAGACACCCAAGCATATTATTTTTTAAATGTAATTTTGTTAAAAACGTGGCTTGAATTTGAAATCGGGTGAAAATTTTCAGGCACTGCAGTTAATTTAAATACAAAATTAATTACTTTTGATTTTGAGGCAAGAGATCCATATCTTAATTTTTAACTTGTGTAGTTTCTTTTATTTTTATTATTTTATCAACTTAATTGATTTAATTTTGCAAATGGAATAATGTGTATACATTTTATAACAGAAAAGCTTCAATAAACTTACCACAATGATTGTTTAGTAACCAAAATTTTGGGGTGTTTATTTTTAAATATTGGCTTTGGTTTATAGCCGGTTAGCAAATTTCTAAATGGTTATTGCTATTTTTTCATTTAACCATCCCAGCACTTATTGTATTTTTAATTTATGTAATAACTATATATATGATATGTTTAATTATTTCTAAAATCGTGTATAAATGAATAAATAATGGCCTCAACATTTTAATCATTATTTGTAAAAATATGGTTTTTTTTCATTCATAAAGTGTCTATAACGACTTTGTTTCATGACATCATCACAGATCAGAGCGCTCCGTCTCAGAAATTGAACCAAAGTATTAATGTTATTTTTTCATGATCATGAGGAAGAATAATTGTGTCATATATGGGCTTAACATTAAAACTGTTTTAAAACGGGAACATATTCCCATCTCAGAATTTCACAAAATTTAGTACGATGAAAAAGACATACAATTTATTACTTTTGGGAAGTTTTTAAATTTAGTAACGTCACTGAACTGGAAGTTAAGGTGTTCAGCATAGCACATTATATGTAATTTTAATTTTATATTCTGAAACCTCATATCTCCTGCACTAAAGTAGGTACTGCCGTTATTTTTCATGTTCATGAGAAAGTATTATTGTTTCACATACACCAGTTTCAACTGACCTGATGTGACCTTTACTTCCGGTCCAAACAGAAACTTCAATTTCAACACATTCTAACACAAAATGTATATATGTATTTTGAAGCCTACATTAATATTGTCATGATAACAGACATCAGACATTTTCAAACATATTATCACAGCTAACTGCTAACTTGATTGAACCGGAAGTTAACTCGAACGCCTAGTGTTTGTATTTTAAAACAAACACTAAATTCTAGTTTTTCTTGTCTACACAGTTGAATTTCCACCACACTGATAATTGTAGAATAGGCTAACAAAATGTATATTTACAAGGATGGAAATACTTGTTAAAGATATTACTACATTTTACTACATTTTGTATCCATGTCTGAACTGCACCTTTTGTAAGAGAAAAAAGCAAAGTTGTCAAAGAAACATGACAAAGAAATTGTAGTATAGGAACATTTCTAATTATCTTTTAAAAAGGAAATAAATGGTTGTTAGAATGCTCGCCAATAATCTATTTCAGGACTTTACTAAAAAACAACAAATGCTTCTCGTGTAAAAATTTAATGATCAAAGATTGACAAAATCAGTAAAATAAGTAAAACACAGGTGATTTTTTTTTCTATTACTATTATTTGTATGGTTTTACTTTGGTTAGATTATGTTTTTGTTTAAATACACTCTAATAAGCGTGTTTAGCAATTAAACATTATTACCTAGTTTAAACATGTCTAGTTCCTAAACACTAGGAAAGTTGGTATTAATTAATAAACGGAACGCATTAATTGCTAAACACAGGTATTTTAATGCTTTGTCAACGTTTTGTCAAGAATTCCCCGCGCTGATTGGCCCTTTGGATTCAGCGTGGGGCGACTGAACAAAACAAGTTACAAACACCATCTTTCATCTTTCATCAACCTTTTTATACCGCAGAACCCATTTCTATATAGGATTCTAGCCAGACAATCGTCATCGGGCAAACTCGGTGGTCAAGAGGTTAAGACGTCTGCACTACTAAGCAGGAGGTCGTGGGTTCGAATCAAACACTCGGAAAACACTGAGTATATAGTGCCATATACACGTCGGTGTAGGGCAAAATTACCGGGGTAAATCAATTGTTTATCACCCAAATCAAGAATTTCATCAACCTATGGACCCAATGTTGTATTAGTTGTCACCAAATAATACCTAAACATCTAGTGTTTAAATTATAAACATCAAATGTTGTACTGCTAAACATTTTAAGTGTTTAGCAAAAGGACATGTTTCCAAAGTGATGGCAAGGTAGTGTTTAGAGCCTAAACACTGTTTACAGTGTAATTTATAGCGTTCACCGTATTATTTATTATTACTACTAGTAATCGGTACAATTTTATTCATCCCCCTAACAAAACAACAATCTTAACTCCCAAGGGAGCATACATCCCCATCTGTCTCGTTGGCGCTGAAATCCACAATTTAAGTTGGTTCTGCTGTTTAGAGATAAGACTACCTTGCCCAAAGACCGCAGCCACAACAACTCTACAACAAATTCTGTCACGAAACTGTCATATTAAATATTCAGATATCCTATGCAGATAGTAACTCCGTCATACTAAATAATCGGATGTCCTATAATAATGTAGATTACCGGTATCACTCCGTCATTATTAAAAAATCAAATATCTTATGTAGATTGTCACTCCGTCTTATTAAACATTCAGATATCCAGTGTAGACTGTCACTCTGTCATATTAAATATTCAGATATCCTGTGTAGATTATCACTACATCATATTAAATAATAAGATATTCTTTGTAGATTGTCATAATTATTGTCACGTCATAATTATTGTCAACTATAATTAATTTTCCTATTAAGAAATGAATACAAATCCTTTATTACAACAAGGCGTATTGGCTTGTACATTTAAATCGTTCAGATTTCTTCCATATGGTTAATAAACTTACCTGTGTTTGCATTTGTCGTAAGATTTCCATCTACAGCGCTGGTTGCCTGAGGGTTAGGATGCCTCGAATGGTTAGAGATCTGCGTGGTCTGTAGGTTGCGCAAATCAAGGGCTAGACCTACACATGAAATGGTTGCTGTGTAAGTAAGTCACTTTACCAAATCATGACAAATCATGAATACAACATTATTAATAATGTTTTAAGTAGCCTATATTCGTACTGGAATACTTGATTCAATCGGTTTTCGCGTTTCTGAGAAAAAAGAAGAAGAGATTTCTCAATTCATGATCCTGGAAATATAAAACCTATCCTAGGTTTTTCGTTATTGACCTGCAATTTCCCTTTTTATCAGATTATTGCTATTTTTCCTTGTACCTTAATTAGTAGTAAATCACAACAAAAATCTAAATCAATGTATGGCGTGGCCTGTCGGCATTCATGCTGAAGAACAAACATGAATTTCATAAATAGCTTTGTCCAATTCATCTTAATATTTTGCTATGAATATTATGCATGTTGAGTATTGTATCGTAGTTTCATGTATCTATCTTTTTATCCGTTAGATTTAGGCCTTTTATTGATCAGAAAAACAACGATCAGCACTGTTATTGGCACATTTCTAAACTGTCACTTCGAGACCTCTCGGGAACGGGTCTCCCAATCTAGTAGCAGGGGCGTCTGCCTGGAAACTAGCCTGAAGATCTGACGTCACGCTTTGAGCTAGAGGCGCGTGAATTTCGCCAGATACTGGCCGTGCAGCCGCCATATTTTCCCCAATGCTCAACTTTGACCTTGATTGGTAGCTAACGCGCAAGCCTCGAAGCGTGACGTAAGATCTTCAGCACAACGCATTAACGTATCAAATGAAATCCTTTGAGTGGTACGCCAGGAGCCTGTCTATATCCTTGATGACAGGGGACTCGTCTACCTGGATACAAGCACTGATCTCTATACTAACTGGATAGGAGATTACGCCAATTGGCTGAAGCTCGTTGTTCACCATCTTTGTTCCCCAAGAAAGAAGGCGCATGCATGACGGCCAGACAGGTTTACTGCTATCCAACCGACGACAATGCCGAGTGCTGCTGAACCAGATGTTGTTATTGTCTGTACGCTAACATGACATCTTACTCTTGACCTTTTGGGGGAACCAACATGGCGGCCGGTTACTTAAAATTTTTATAGGCCAATCAGCGCCCATCTCCTATCCAGTTAGTATAGAGATCAGTGGATACAAGCTCCACAGACGTTACGGTTCCCTCTTCCGGCTGATTGGCCTAGACGTTACATTGTCTCAGTATAGCTTCTGATTCAATATGAATGTTTTGTTTTTGTAGTTAAATTAGCCGAATAATTATATTAAATCAACTTTGGAAGGTACACTTATCTAAAATATCTTTGTTTAACCCTTTCGATCCCACGGGCTCTAAAATGAGCCTTTGTTGTGATACGCTTCGATCCCGTGGGCTCTAAAAGGTGCCGGGAATCGGCATGCCCTTGACTACCACGGCTCCTTAATTCACCGCCTGAAAATGCTTGAGTGGGTTTTTTGGTTGGCGCCCTCTATTGACAGGAATGCAGTTTACGCAAGTTTTATGAAAAGAATGAACACGTCACTTTAGCTTTGCGGTTTCCTGGTGCTAGCGTCCCTGCGTCCAGAACGCGAACGGTCAGTTTTTAGTTGCAATCATGATGGAAACGGACATAAATGATGGCATTTTGGCCGAGATTTTGGCAGACAGTGGCTCAGAATCAGATGACGAAGTAACGGATGACGACAGCACATTATCTATAGTAGAACTTCCAGCGGAATTCGTTCAAGAGGTAGGTAGGCCTAAATCACAGTAAAAATGAATAACTAACATCTAACGTTACTCTTCGGGCCCAATGCAAATTAATGTAATTTACTTATTGTCCTAGGCTATAGCGTAAATATTGGATGCATTTTTTTTATATGCTCAAGGGGGTTGTTGGAGTTGAGGAATGTAAATTTTGAAAATGGATCCCTTGACTGACCAAATCCCCACCCCCTGGACTGGGTCAAAAAAGTCATGCACAAATTACTCGAGTGAAAATGTACAATTTTTAGTAGTTTGTTGGGGTAATAGGCCTATTTGTGTTCATTGAAACAGCAAGTTGAAGTATAGATATAGCATAGAAATTTTAGCATCCACCCATAGCCAGTCGTGCTATTTAGCGTCAACAAGCTGAAAATGCACTCTTAGTCTCAAGCTTCCAAAAATATAGCCTCGTATTCGAAAGGCCCTTATAAGTCATATAACACAAGAAGTTGGGGGAATTCACTTTCACAATCCCACATTAAAACGAAAATTTATCGGCAACGAGTTTTGGAGAGTGGATGGAAGCCGCCATATTTCTTTTCTCAGCACAATATTCATTTTGTGCATGACCCCCTGTGGCCTGTGCACATGCAGCAAAGTAGCATTGAGATATTGTATTTACAAATGTAAGACCGAGATTAATCCTCATTTGCCTTGTTTTTCTGTTGCAGCCTACCTACCAAGGTGATAGCCGGCCGAGATCAAGGAGGACGACAGGAAAGTTAAATTTCCGATCCGGTTGGGAACGACGAGACCATTACGACTGTGGGACTGTGCAGTTCACTGGAAATTCTGGCCCCACCGGCGACTTTGCCACACTGTCGGCAGTGGAGATCTTCAAGCTGTATTTTTGTCAACTCGTGTGGAATATGCTCGTCGACGAGACGAATCGCTATGCGCAGCAAACAATAGACTCAAAACTTGATCAACAATTCTCCTGGCACCCAACCAACATTCCAGAAATGATGGCATTTGTGGCACTTCTCATTGCTATGGGCATAAACAAATCCTCTCAATACAAGATGTACTGGTCGACATCTGAAATTCTTCACATCCCATTCTATCCGTCGATCATGTCCCGTAATCGGTTCAGTTCAATTCTTTGGTTCCTCCACATCTCAACTAACCAAATTCCTCGTATAGCCTTGCCTAAACGGGACAAACATTCCAAAGTTCGGCCCTTGATAGAAGTCCTCGTCCCGAAGTATCTCAACCTGTATAACCCTGCGCAGAATCTGTCTCCAGACGAGAGTATGTTGAAATTCAAGGGACGCTTATGTTTTGTTCAGTACATGCCTAAAAAACCTATCAAACGGGGTATTAAAGCCTTCTCCCTGAACGAGTCCAAAACAGGATACACGTGTGCTTGGAAACTGTACACAGGAGCCGACGACACCCAAACTGTTTATGATGCAGACGTAGATTCCAAGTCATCAGACTGCCATCCACCAAACCCAACAGTTGCAGGAAAAGTCGTCATTGATCTGGTCCATGGACTTGAGAATAAGGGACACGTAATATATTGTGATAATTACTATACTAGCCCAGCTCTTGTAGCTAAACTTGCTAAACTAGGATTCGGATGTTGTGGAACTGTTCGTTACACTACACAGGGAATACCCCAGGCCGCAAACCCCAAAAACCATAAAATGAAGAAAGGAGATGACCCATTTTTTGGGGTGAAAGGTGGGCAATTGTGTATTGTTTGGCAAGACAAAAAATCTATAACACTTTTAACTAATGTAGGCAACACTGATTTGTCCAAAAAGCAAATTCGGTGTAAGAGCACAAGTGGATTTTGTGATGTTATGAAGCCCAATTGTATTGAAGATTACAACAAAAACATGGGTGGAACTGATCTTGCCGACCAATGTTTTCAGTACTACAATCATACACACAGAAGCTTGAAATGGTGGAAAAGAGTTTTTTTCCATATGCTGAATATCTGTATTGTCAATAGCAGAGTAATATTCACCAGCATAGCAGGGAACAAAAATGTCAGTAACCTTGATTTTCGTATAGGGATTGTACAGGGCTTGCTGTTAGGTTGGGAACGTAACGCAACAAGTCAGTTGAGATACCATATTCCTATCAAGTTGACAGGGCAACAGCACTATCCTGGCAAAACCCCCAACGGAAAGAAACGCGACTGCATTGTTTGCAGTAACCGAAAATTAGGCAGGCGAAAACAAACAACGATGATCTGTAAACAATGTACACAACCTAAGTGCATAGTTCCTTGCTTTGAGAAATACCACATCACTTGATGGCATGGATTGTGATGTATTTACACTGAATACAAGTAAATGGTTCATTTCCAAGTAGAAAACCAAACAAATCCCCAAATATCTCATCCAAGTTATTGTTTTCCACATGGAAAACAAATCTTATACCTGTACCGTATTTGCATGAAATATCACCCATTTGTATTACTTTTCTTTAGTGTAAATACTGATCTAATTATTTTGCTTTTGCACAATGTTTTCCTCCCTTTTGTATACTCATTTTTACATACAAATGAGCCATTTGGTATGTACAGTACACATGTTAAAAAAGTGTCTATTCCTGCCGTGTGAGGGCACACTTCAATGAAATTGTGAAAAACCCACTGGTGCTGAAGTGACATTGGTCTCCTAATGACTGTGGTAAAGAAGGGTACTCTCTGACATAACTGGCTGGTAATGAAAGGGTTAAACATTAATCAACTTTATCAATTGAACCCAGAAACCAATAGTGTGTTTACAATAGAGAAATTCATGTGAATAATAATCTACTATCTTTATTTCACATGGAGCCCATTGTAGTGGTGTATACAACTGTGGTGTACACTAAATGTGCACCAATCTTGTGACTACACCAAAAATACACCAACAACTCTTAGTCAAATTCATGCGTACACCAAACTGCACCACAAAACCTTTGTTCAGAAATTAATAATGCTCTTTTAGCTTTTTTGCTCAGAAATGGTACAGTCCTATGCGCATGACCAAACAGGGAAAAGGCAAAATGGCCGTCGTAAAATGTTAACGCTTGTCAAGTTAAAATTCCCCGAAAATATTTATATATCACATTAACGCTTCCTGTAGGTATTTGGCCATATTTCACATGTTGTTGTCGGCTATTTTGTACTCGTTGTCGTCGTAGAAAAACCCTTGACGCCTTAAGATGTAGGCCCTGACGCCGAATCCAGGCCTTGACGCTGCGAATCCAGTCCTTGACGCCTTTTAGTATGACCGATTCAGATTGTTCGTTTTAGCATGTTTATAGGACCATCTTCAAGGGTACTCTTTCTGATAAATTTATTTGCAATAATTTCATTTGTTGTACTGATGTGAGGGGCCTAGTTTATACAGATGTTTCTAAGAAATGTTGATCAAATTGGTTCAGTTGTGTAACTGGTAGGATGACTTCCAGTGGCGTAACTATGGGGTGGGGTGGGGGCACGGGGGAAACGTGCCCCCAGCTGAGATCTGTGGCCCCTGGGTGCCCCTATTCAGAATTTTGAAAAAATAGGTCCCCTTTTGAGGCTGCAGGATATAAAAGTTCAAATAATGCGCATCAAGCGCAGGATGGAGCTTTACCAATATTGAGAAATAAATCTAACGTTGTATAACGTCCGCAAATCAACTCAAGTTTCAACGGTTTGCACAAATACAATTAAAACATGAGAAGCAAAGCTCCTCGATCGTCGAGAGTTCCATATGCACGTATAGGTAGGTTGTCAAATGTGGTCATCATAAGTACAGTGGGCTGTTATTGCAGCACTGTACACAGATCACATCAACGTACTACAACACTACTTTTTTGGGGCAGCCTATTGTATGCCATTGCAAAAAATACTGGTGGGTTAAGGATTGGGGGCGGGGTCAAATTACCCCCCAAAAATATCCCCACCGCACATCATATGTATGTAGTTCGGCTCTATGTGGCATGGCCGATTACCAGGATTTTGCCGGCCATTTTGAAAAAGCGCCCTCACAGCCTCACCCACCAACAGGCAATTTGCAGACAACCTGATTTCAATAGCTCTATGGTCAAGGTTTACACAAATATTTGTCTTGAAAAATCCCCGGGGGAGGGGGGTGGTGGTACCCCACGGACTACTAGGTATGCTTTGAAGAAAGAAGATGGTTTTGTAACATAAACAAGTGGGAAAAAGAAGGGCCTGCATATATAAAAAAATAATAATTGAACAAAAAGCTGCAGAGAGATGAATAAATACTGATGAGTTTTAATTGGAAAATAAACAAATTCGTGTGTGTCTTGGTGGAAAACATATGTATACCACAATTCAGAATGGAAAATGCAAAAGGGGTGGGGTTAAATGAGGGTTGTTTTTGTAATTATAGATGGCATGCTAAATGAGATTTGTTATCACTTTCTTTATAACTGATTTTAATTATTATAAACTATTAAAAAGGCCTTTGAGAAAATATCGTATTGATTTAATTTAATGCTAATGTAAAGGATTGGTAATTAAAAAATGTATCCAATTCATTGATTTGTAATGTGAACTTACTTGCGGTTATGATTTCATAGAAATTATTTTGTCTGATGTGCTTTCAATTTCAAGATAATCTCTAATTTCCATTTCGAATAAATTTCACATAATAGAATGAATACACAAATAAATCTTCACTATTTTCTTGTGACTGACAAAATGTAATAAGCTGAATCATTCACAGGTTAATTGATTAATGTATAATTTGATCCAAAGATAGTATGCATACTCGTAGAAGCAGTTTTCCCAACATTACCAATGTTGTAACTCCCCTTTAAGAAAACATGGCCTAGAGAAACCTGGAATACGTCAGAATTACAAGAAAACCTTTTGTATTTTTGTAAATGTTGCCATTTGTGTCTGATTGGAAGTCTGGTTTCGTGGATACATGCTAAATTCACAAGTGCATTCAGTAAATTGTGCAATTGATGACACATTTTTGTTTTCATTTTGAATGTTTGCTTTTGCTAGTTGAAAAGTTACAGGGCTACTGACCTTTCTCATTTTGTGGACAAAAACAACTGCCACTGGATCAGGCTAGTTTTGTCATATTGATTACAGTTCCTTGTTTAATATATTTTAAAATTAAAACTGACTTTTTGGCTTTTTGCTAGTTCAAAAGTTACAGGGGCTGCTGATCTTTCTCATTTTGTGGACAAAAACGGATACCCGACCGAAACTGTCATTACCCGGTTCTATTTTCATTTTCGGACTTAATGTTCGAGCAATGCGAATAGAAATCTGTTACTCTTGAACAATGTAATGTTTACACTTTTACAGACAAGTTTATTTGCCAAGAAGAGATTCAAGAGATTAAACCATGATAACGCCTCTGTGGACAGTTTCCACACACTTTCCTCCAACTGTTTTTGATACATTGTATCGAATCGTTAAGACTGCCAATGGCCTGGAGCAGCTGCTTGAAACGTCAAAGACTGATACTTTTGTAGTGATTTTTACAGTTTTATTTCAGAAATAACTTTCAGTAAATACAATACTTATGTCACTAAGATGTTTGAGTTTAATCCAGTAAAGAAAAGAACGATTTAAATATGTTAACCTCTGTATTATAAACGTCAATTTTGTTATGATTTATTTGTCCACAGGCATATGTTTAAAACAAAAATGAAAACGGGTATCCAGTTATCCGAAGTTTCATCATATCCGGGTATATCCGATTCTAAAAACGCACAGCCCTAATATTTTCTTATTAAAATTGTTGTTTACATTTGTAAAAACTGTTTTGTGGAATCGTTTCTTAATATTATAATTATTGTAGAGCAAATTAAATATTTTATTCAAAAAGAGCCCTCCTATAAATTATATTTATCACCAAATTAATCGCCCTTTCATTAATTACTTAATTATTATTATTTTATAAATATGGGCAATTACTAAACATGACCAATGCATATTAAATAATGATTGGATACCTAGTTGCATCATGGTTGCATGCAATCAGGATTAATACGTGTGTTGCTTTGAAATTGCTGCGTGTGACATGCAAGTTGACTCAACAAAAGTTGCCCGGGTTAAATTGCTAGCAACTTGGTTACCTTTAAATTGCCCAGTGTGACAAGGCCTTAACACTTATACACTCGGTTAAATGTCTTTATCTTTGTTACCTTCCTAGTGACATGGCTAGTCCAAGCAATGAATTTTTAAAGGGTTTGTCCAAATGGCATTTTGTAAGCGGCGGCGCTGGGGGCAAGGAAATGCCCCGTTTACTTTTTTTGCCACCCCCACCCCAGTTTGCTCCCCCAATTTTTCCCCGATGGTAAGTCATGCTTTTTCAGCAGTACAAAATTACATTAAAGATTAATGTTTACGCCCCCTTAAATTTAAGCTTTCCCCCTCTTGTACCCCCAGTTTACGAGGTCTGGTGCCGCCGCTGCATTTTGTGCGGGCTTCATTTTGTTGAAACCCCATAGTAGTTTCCAAGATGGGCAGCAGGAGTGGGTGCAGTGTGGGTTTTTTGTGGGCTGATTTATGTAAATAAAGGTTGATTTCCTCAATAATAAAGGTAACATATTGAGTAAATCATTGTTTAGTGTGATTTCTCAGGTGGATTTCCTGGGATATTTTGATTATAATTTGTAATTATTGTTCATCTGGCAAATTCAAGTTGAGTTTTCGTCAATAAGGGAAGTAATTAACAATTAAATTAAAACCCGTGACCATCACTGCAAAGTACATGGGAATTTGGTCTATATATACTACACATGTACAGATGTATTATGTACAGGAGTCCTACTACGGACCGAACGATCTTCTATATTCAAAGTCCACAACCCAACCCAGACTGAGGGATATCCTACATCTAATGCCCCAGTCACACTGGAGGATACGACAACTTACAACAGGTTACGATCGTCTGCGACTGGAAATTACAAGGAATCGTAGAAAAGTCCTGCGACAAGTCCCGGGTGGTTGCGGGTGGTCTTGGGTAGTCGCAAGACCGAATTCGGTCTTGGGGAGGTTTTCGATCATGTTCAAAAACCTGGCTGCGACCAAACTGGTCGTAGCTGGTCGTAGCTGGTCGTAGGTAGGTCTTCAATAGTCGTGCGATGGTCGTGCTACAAGTCTTGGGTGGTCTTACGTAGTCGTGGTTCATCGTGGGACTATCCAGTCGTCCAACAGTCGCACGACTATGCACGACTATTCGCACGACTTGTCGTGCGAATGCACGACTAGTCACACGACTATGCGTGACTAGTCTTGCGACTGATCCTTGACAATCGTAGGTAGTCTTGGGTGATCGTACGACAAGTCCCTCAAGGTCTTGCGACCAGTCGTGCTATCAGTTGGCTACAAGTCGCAGACCAGTCGGGGACAGGTCTTATTGTGTGACTGCTAGGCCGACATCGCAGAAAAAACCTACGACCGGGCCAAGACCGCCCTAGGTCGCACGACTGACATGGTCGTAGGCAATCGCAGCTCCAATGTGACTGGGACATTAAGTCACCCACACTCCTTCCCCCTGTGCTCGTTAACAACTGATTCAGTTCAGCGAGCACATACTCCTCTCCACACTCCAAGGATCCCAATTCCACAGTTTCCCGCCTGCACGGTTCAACGCACTAATCCTTCAGCATGATTCTCCAGCAGTCTGCTTAAGCAGCAGCATTTCCCAGAGTCTGGTATTCTCCTGGTAGTAGTAACCAGCAGTAACCAGTTCTTTTCAGAACTAATTACTACTCAATTGAGAATTTCACATGGTGTCACCGCAAATAGTCTTTTCTTATCCTTTTCACCATGCAAAGTTACAAATATTACTTTTGACTATTTGTTAATAATACGCTGCCGCACCTACAGACCGTCTAAATAGAGCGGTCCTCCATTTGAGAATTGTGATAAAAAATAATTTATTATTGTAATATTCACCACATTTAAATCAGTTAGGCCTAAATTTGATGTAATTCTGCCATCTTGCAAAATTAAACTTTACTTACCATTACTGAGAAAGAAGCAAAGAAATAGGAGAAATGACAAGCCACGATGGTTTTGGTATGATTCATTTGACATCATGGCGACTGTTTACTAAATCTGTAACATTCTGTAATTCCCTTGAATTCCCTTGGTGACCACAATTTCGAACACTAGTTGAAAACGTAATGATACTCCAGTCTGCTATTCCGTGATAATATACCCATGGAACATACATGTAAGGCCCTTCTACATGCACTAACATAGTCTGTTTAGGTATTACCCAATAGTGACCAGACACAGTCTATGATTCTCGCTAGAGTAAGCTAACTTCCTGATTTACCACGTGCCCTGTGTTTTTCAAAGTATTTAGCTTTGACACAATTACGCACAAAACTATTTGGTTGTATTTGCGTGTACATATCACAAATTGTTTTTTATTTTTGTTTATTTTTATTTTATTTTTTTGAAATTGTTTATTTATTTTTTCTTATTGCTGTAAAACGATGTCCTGGATCGATTGGAATTCTGCCGTACTGTGTTTTAAACAACCTTTTCACATAGGGGTATGAACGTTTGCCCTATTAGTGAGGCCTCTCTTAGCCACCATACTTGGTGTATGCGAAATTTGGCCTGGTTCCAATAACCACGTAATGTTAGTCCAGGCTGTCAAAATGGATTTTATTGGCTAACTTTGTCAATCTTGATATGCTGAATTCCAAAAAATAGGGTGCCATTTTTTCATTGGCATCTTCGGCCGCCATTCTGAATTTCAAAATGGCCGCCATTTTGGACATATTTTCACAACATTTTCGACTTTCTAACCAGTTAAACATTGTTATTTTATATTTAACGCAGTATATTGAGTCTCGAATTCTCAATGTTTTATTAATATGTAGGGCCAAGGCCGCCATTTTGAATTTTAAAATTAATTTAACTTGCTAACAAACTAATATAAAATATGCAAAGAGTTAAAGTCTACATCACGTTTGAAGAGGGCTGTTTGTGTCTTTTAAAACATTGCCGGCAACTTGTTATAATTTTGTAGGGCACATATTTAGAGTGCCCTTTGGTTGAGATTTGCCTTAAGTCTTTTGAAGTTCTGCATGTAGCCAAGTGTACGGAGTTGATGGGGGAGATCATTCCATAGTTTGGTGTGCAAGAAATGAAACTTCTATCACCCGATGAAGAGTGTGTTCTTGGAACGCAACAGTTTGTTTGAGGATCTTAGATTAGGATGAGGATGGTATGCACACAGCATGTCTCGTATATACACGAGTTAAACCGTGAAGTGCTTTCCAAGTCAACAGTACGAGTTTGTAATTAATTCTTTGTTTTATAAGTAACCAATGTAATGCTATAAGTGTTGGGGGTAATATGGTAAAATTTTCTCCCCCTGGAAAGAACACGTGCAACAGCATTCTGGGTATGTTGGAGCTTCTTCAGAAGATACTCTGATATGACAAACAGTAAAGAATTGCCGTTATCCATCCAGGATGTGATTAAGGCATGCACAACTATTGCAGCATCATCATCTGAAAGCACTTTCCAAATACTTCGTGTATTCCTTATTTGGGTGTACACAGATTGGCAGACTTTCTTGACATGTGAATCCATTAATAAAGTGTTATCAAACTTGACTCCAAGGTTCCAGACAGATGTTGAGGCATTAATCTGAAATGTTGTCGACCTGTATTCGATTTACCTGAATTGTTTTATGTTGATATTTTGAAGACATAATTATGAGCTTTGTTATGTTACCCCATGTAATTTGTACATGGGCCTTATGTGGGGCCTACATGGGTCCAACGTGGAATAAAAACGATATTCAAGTTGGCATTTAGTGGGCTACTAATATAGGATCCATGTGGATAGCCCATGTAGTCTTAAGTAGGGTTTACCCTACTGGGGTCAAAAGATATTTAACCACCGGCGCCACTATGGTCCTCATGTTCAGTGGGGTCAACATGGGTCCCATGTGGGGAAAATTAATTACCGAGTTAATTTGACGCCAGAATATTCGTATACTATTCAGTAGCAATGGCATACTTTCATACTTCAAAGGTTGCTTGATGGGTTAACATTGACGGTGTGATATCCCAGTAGGCCCTAGGAGATTTATCCGCCTGCATCACAATGGTCCACACAAGTTATTTGCAGCCTTTGGACCAGCATGTCATGAAACTTGAAACTTAAACATTTCCTCAAACATTTCCTGAATTTCCTGAATTTCACTTGTTTTTATCAGGACAAATTTGTTTCCAGATTCCCGCCCCCATAGCAATTACATGTACACAACCAACTAAACAATATTATTAGGTGTTCGGGTATGTGCCCGAAACACCTATTGTTTTTGTTCGTTTTTTTTTCTTCTCCTTCTTCTTCTCCCCATCGATTGTCTACAGAAAACACATACTTGCAAACTTCACATGAACTTGAAACTTGGCATGTACTTAGAACTTAACGCGTAGATGATGAAACATGAGTTGTGACGTCATGATGAGGTCATCAGATATTGAATAAGGATAAATCAAATGTTAATATTAAAAAAAATCATATCTCAAGAACCACAAGAGGTAAATTGACATTTTTTGCACCATTGTATAGATGGTTAATTGTCAAAAAATATTTACACAAAGGTGACCCCAATTTGACCTTACTTCCTGTCCAAACCGGAAGTCAAATTTTAATATTTAAAAAAATCATATCTCAACAACCACAATGGGTAAATTCACAATTTTTCCACCATTGTATAGATTGTTAATTGTCGGAAAATATTTACACAAAGGTGACCCCAATTTGACCTTTACTTTCCTGTCCAACCGGAAGTCAAAGTTTAATATAATTTTTTTTTTTCAAAACCGTACATTATTAACGAGGACGACGGTTTCGTCAAAATCACAATTCGTATCTGAAACTACACGAAAACGGGTTGTAAAAACTCGCCAAAGAAATGCCTTCTCTCAAAGAATTTCGGTACCAAAATTGACCCTTATCATTATCATTCTTTTATTATACCATTGCATTTGAAATGAAGTTTGAATTTGGTGTAGGGCCTAATGTGATTAAGTTCAAATCATTGAAATGGACTTCAAACAAATCATCGTTGGTAACCACATCATATTTTACAGGGTACTCTTTAATATGAAAAAAAATAATAATGCAAAGTTTCTTTAAAAAACATTCTGACGTCATCATCACTGCCCTGACAAAACCCGAACACCTTTGTGTTTGTAATATAACAAACACTTCCGTCTAGTTTAAGTTGTTTTCTTACTAAAAAATACTGATCAACATCCTGACATCCAGACAAACATTTCCTGACAAATATATCGTGTGTTTTATTATGAAATCTTTCCAGTTACCGCCTGTAATCCCAAGCAAATAAAACAAGGCACAAACGTGTATTTGACAAAGAAATCCACTACCTATAATCAACATAATTTTGGCAATACAAAATTTAGGCGTAAAAGTAGGCCTACTTTAACAATAATGGAAATATATCTAAAATTGCTGCCACGTTGAAATCCAAAATGCCAGCCAAAGATGCCAATTAAATGACATCCTAACTATTGCCCTAAGGAATGAAAGCAAGTCCCAGATATGTAAGCATTTACTCTCTTTGATGTTGCTACCAGCTTGCTAGCAAGTCAAATTAAGAAAAACAAATCGAAATGGAAACTCCTTTCAAATTCAAGATGATTGCCTACGACATTTTGAGGCTTCAAGACCCAAAATACAACATTAAATATAAAGCAACAATGTATTTGGGTGGTCAAAGAGTAACACATTTGGGAAAAATATGTCCAAAATGGTGGCCATTTTGAAATCCAAAGGAGCCCTTTTGATTCTCTTTATATTAATATAATTATACTTTCACTAAATGCCCTTTTATTAAAGTAACCCTATGTAGTCCTATATTCAACAGATGAATTCAGCCTGGACGGGGTTAAGCCGTAGTCTTTTACAACAGTTTACATTGACTGCGTATACGGCTTAGTCTTGAGCCCAGACGTACTTAACTTTATACCTGCCTACCCTTATTTGGTTTTTGATCTTGATTTTGGGGAAAAAATCAAAAAGGTTGCCGCTATCAAATTAAGCTGGAACAAACAGCCATATGGACTATACGCGTAGTATACTGCACGTAGTATATGTTTATATTATAAAAGTACTAAAACATTAAAAACAATTGGCCTATTTGTAACATTCAGACAATAAACAAACACATACATTAAGCTCTTTAATGCCTGTTGTTGTTTTTTCTTTATTTCTTGCAAACTTGTACTCGAAATAATACATTGTCGAAAGTGAAAATCCAATCGCCGTCGAGTTACTATCACTCTCGCAGCGTCGGAAACTTCCAGCACAATTAGCATTAACAGTGCACATTGAGCACATGCTAAGTCACGCGCAGTTACGTTCATCCCATATCAACAGAGGGAAGTCCACCTAAACCCAATAAAATGAACGCATTGAAGAGATCTTGTTTATATTTAAGTCGCCGTTAAGAGAAATACCAATAAGTTAACGGTCCCCTCTGTTATTTCAAATCGATTAGCCTAGTCCTGTCCACAAAATAAAAAATAACCATGCAAGCATTACGTATTTATGCTCATGCAGGGGCCACTTTTTAGACGTATTCGTTGTTTACGTCCAAAGCTTCTGCAGTGTGCCCCGCACTATGCTTAAAAACCTTTGGTTCAGGCACACACGTGGTGCGTGTACCCTGAACTGATGTTGTACGACGGCCTATGCGTTTTGCGATTGACTTATGCTCACCGCAAATTACGTTATCATTATTGGACAAACTTTTCTTGGGAACCAAATGGGGCGTGGCAAACAATAACGTCATGCAATAAGTGGATCGGTGGGATTTATCATTACTCATCAGTAGACCTTACATTACCTGCAAGTGCAAAGGCAATTACACCCGCAATGCGAAAGGCAAGTGACCAATAGAACCATGCTTTTCGTAGTTAATATTTATGAAAATAAATTTACATTTTCAAACAAACTGATGTGTAATAAATAAACAACATGAAACATTCAAGTTAGTGTAAATTAATCGAAGTTGTTTAATCATCAATTCGTCATCCCCAGCTTTTCTTCAAAAAACAAAAACGTTACATGATTGTATAGTGTTCAAATTTAATTACTATTAGCACAAGTTTATGCTACAAAAACATGAAGTATGTTCATTCAGCACTCTGCAAGTACCCGCGCGGGTGCAGAATTTAGAAAAAATAGGTCACTGTTTGAGACTGCAGGATTCAAGTATTGATATTCTCCCTAGAAAAAGTGGTGCAATCCCTAGTTCCCCCGAAAATTGTTCCCTAGTTACGCCACTGCTCTTAAGCGCTTTAGACATCAGCAAGGCTATGAACAGAACAATGACAAGACAGTTATTTAGGACAAATGAGTGCACCGTTATCATCATTCAGCAGGCAACAGTCGATGCAGTCAGAGGCAGCCAGCCGATGCAGTCAGAGGCAGCCAGCCTGCTATGGAAGCTATGGCAGGCTGGCTGTGACTACAGCGACTGTTACCTGCTGAATGATGATAACGGCTATGCATGTACTATTCGCGAATACTACTGTTACGAATCTTACCCTTTGATTTTGATAAATATTAGCACCCCTTATAGGTCACTTCTTCCACTTTCAATATTTTGCTGATGATGCAATTTCAAGCAGTCTAAGTCCCAGGGTTGTTTCCCCGGACCCTCGATTGTCCGCTATGAATATGCAATCCATACAAGGACGCTACTTTTGCTCATGCATATCCAGCGCCAACGCAATGCATAATGCAACACCAGCGAGAGCCTTGCGTGCGTGCCACACCCTCCCGCCACGTGGCTGGAGCCGTCCTTTGGACTTAGTCTATTTTCCGAATACTTTCCTCGGAGTCCACCCCTTCACACCGAACACATGGTTCGTGGGTGAACCACGGCCAAACAGTCACCGTGACTGTCCCGCTCAGTCATTAGCCGTGGCCCGCGTGTAGTGCTCCCTACCCAAGCACAGCCGCTGTTTCCCCTCATGCAGTAATAGCTTAGCATCCAAGCAAATAGCTTAACATGCCCAGTAAGCATTTTCCCCTTGAATACGCCCTCCTTTCTAAGTTGTCGATCACTTCACTTTCGTCAAATACCTTACCTTATATGGAACAAGGACCTGTTGTATGTCCTGATTTTGCACACGTTTCTACCCTTAGACGCGGAAGCCAAGCTTCTCATTGGCTAAGACGCTAAATTAGGCTTATGTTTTATTCATTCCTAGGCCCCAGATTTCTATATAATCCCCAAGATTTCCTGATCTCAGCGAGTAGTGCGATTCCGAATGATATCTGTGCGACTCGATCCATGACAGTGCGATATACCGAACTATTACGGTCCAGAGCCTCGTTCGTTAAACCAATGGTGCAGGGCGTCGATATGGCCATTGGTTCGCCTACATGTTGCTAATACGGTCTGATACACACTCTGGCCCCGTCCAGACACACCGTGTAGTCAAGCCCCGGTGGTCCCCGTCGTAGAGACCGACCAGCCGCCCGTCTCTCAGTATAGCAGTGCCCGTACCGTATGCCGAGTGACAAGCCGCATGAACGAACGATGGTCCCCACTGACTGTACCCAATAGTTGGTATTTGTACACCCTATTCGGAACTTAGCACAAGTATATAAGTTTAACTATTGACATGTACCTATACGCTACCACTCCTGTCATACATGTTACTAGTGCCATTGTTAAATAGTGATGTTAATAATAAACCAACCCCATTGATTGAGATTGTCACAACAAAGTTTGTGTCCGACTATTATTTGTTGACCCACGAAAGTGGGAAATGCAACACTGGTGGCTAGCGGTGGGATGCAGACTTTAACACTCTATCGATATGAGAACTTCTATGAACACTTATAGTTATATTTAAACCCCGGCACGACCATAATGCCAATGTTAGCCAGTCTGTTAGCAGAAGCACCAACGCCTTCACTGCACGTATTAATGAACAATAGTCTATGACCTTCCAGTCTCCATTTCCAGCAAAGTGTACCCAAAAACACCATGCCGAAAAAGTTTCGTAAATCCCGTAGGCTTAATGCCTCAGCAGAAGCCGGCGACCTCGAAACGTCATTTGCGTCTGTGTCACTAGGCAGTGACAAGACCCAGCTGGAGACCCTCAGAGAAGAGCTAAAGCAGGCAGAGAAACGTGCAGTGGAGGCCGAGCAAAGGGCAGCAGCACTGACCGAATGGAGTGTGCCCTATATGCTCTGGACACTCCCGTTTTAATCCGTCAACACCAGCACTCAACGATGACTTTCACATAACACTACAGAACTTTGAGTTGGACAATGACATTTAAAGATCCTGTTGATTAAATGGCTTGATGGCTAGAGATTATGGCCCAGTTTGACTTTAAGAATGAATACCGCGCAGGAAAGAAAAAACATGGCAATGCAGTTGCCCTCTCTAGGGTGCCGTGTGATCCTGACGAGTGCCCGTGCTACGACGGTAGAACCATCCTCACTGAACTACCATGTGGTGGTTGTGACAAATGTGTCACTAAGAATGAAGTGTGGTCCGATTTCAACAAAGTCGATGACGTAATCCCCCTATCGACCAGACGAATCAATGCTACCTCTGCAGACAAGGTAGAATCCCCTCAGAACATTCCCGATATTGTCAAATCTTCATGCGGTGAAGACTCAAAGGATGTTTTGACTTATTACGTCCCAAGTCCTGAACTTTCATCTGATGGACTAGAAAAAGTTCAGCCTATCCCCTTCGCGACAGTTCTCATACTGATGGCAACAGTGGTAACACTCCTCCTTGGTGTTATTTGCAAACTCGGCAACTGTACTTGGCGCTCGTGCAGTACAGTTATCAATGACATGTGGGTATCGACTCCCGTCGGCCGTTTTGCAAACACAGCTGGAGAAACTCCCGGCGGACAAGCCGTATTGTCCAACGCCTCGCCAGGGATATCACAACAAGATGGGATGGCAAAGTCAGCAGAAAACTCCGAAACAAGCAATAACGGTGATACACAGAATGAACCAGAGAGAAGTGACATGAACTGTAACACGCCCTGCGCCCCCGACAAGGGCGCCTTAGCCGGTTTTATTACCGGGCCGCAACTTACAGAACTATTCTACTTCACTCCGGAGCCCAAAATCCAAGATAGTGACTTGTTCAACGTACATGTAATCTCCATGCACGACGATGCCGGTTCAAATGCTGGTCAGCAACAAGACATGCCTTGGGTGAACGGTTACTCCTCTGAGGAAATTGCCAAAATGCAGAGAACTGATCCATATATTGGCGTAATACTGGGTTGGTTAGTCAGTCAATGTCCAGCAACTCAGAAACTGTGGTTGTTATGGCATCAACTTGTCATCCTAAACGGTGTCCTCTACAAGAGATGGATAACTACGGACAAAACTCAATCATACTTGCAGCTTGTTGTAGTGAAAGAGCTGCAATACACTATCTTGTCAGCAACGCATGATTTTGTGACATCCGCCCATCTCGAAGTAAAGACAGAAACACAAATTCTACTGGTACCGGCTGAAGGAATCAGTCCGGAGGGAATTGGATAAGAAAAGTCAGTAGTGGAACCAGCCGTCCATATCCCTGACGCCTGCCACCCCAGACCATCAGTACGAGTTCTGATAATTCCCCTTCCCAACCACCCAGGGAAGACCATTGCTCCCCCCCCCGTCATCCACGGTACCATCGAACATTGCCCCTCCCACAAGAAGAAGCCAACGTACCACGCGCACACCATCCAGGTTTCTTACTTAGCTCCCTTCACTGATGCTGCTCGCATATTTGACCTCTTTAGGTCAAGGAACTTGTAGTAAACAAACAGAGCAGAGCAGTGACGACCCATTCATTCATAAATTTGCAGCCCAGACTGTACACTCTACAAGAATGTGTGCGGTTGTAATCTGATATGGCTATGTAGGAGATGCCACGCGACAGTGTCGGAACTGTACTTGTATATGTGTACACGGTACATATAACTGTATATGAGAATACGTGTTCAGTTTAAGTTTTCCGTAGTAGATTATCGATTTAATTACATAATTAATTGCCTAGACGTTTTTTATGTAGTTCGTAGACCAAAACTACAAAAGTGACACTTGATGAACCATTTTGAACTCTAAGATTATGCCTCGTCGAATGAACTCTATGACTTTTGTTTTCATCAGCACGACATCGCGTAGCTGATTCACCGATCATCTATGAACTTTAGATTTTATGAACAGTAATATTGTTTTAATTTTCTTAATGATTTTAACCTATTTCCATGTTAACGCAAAACGAGGACGTTTTGAAACTACAGGGGGAATAGTGTTACGAATCTTACCCTTTGATTTTGATAAATATTAGCACCCCTTATAGTTCACTTCTTCCACTTTCAATATTTTGCTGACGATGCAATTTCAAGCAGTCTAAGTCCCAGGGTTGTTTCCCCGGACCCTCGATTGTCCGCTATGAATATGCAATCCATACAAGGACGCTACTTTTGCTCATGCATATCCAGCGCCAACGCAATGCATAATGCAACACCAGCAAGAGCCTTGCGTGCGTACCACACCCTCCCGCCACGTGGCTGGAGCCGTCCTTTGGACTTAGTCTATTTTCCGAATACTTTCCTCGGAGTCCACCCCTTCACACCGAACACGGTTCGTGGGTGAACCACGGCCAAACAGTCACCGTGACTGTCCCGCTCAGTCATTAGCCGTGGCCCGCGTGTAGTGCTCCCTACCCAAGCACAGCCGCTGTTTCCCCTCATGCAGTAATAGCTTAGCATCCAAGCAAATAGCTTAACATGCCCAGTAAGCATTTTCCCCTTGAACACGCCCTCCTTTCTAAGTTGTCGATCACTTCACTTTCGTCAAATACCTTACCTTATATGGAACAAGGACCTGTTGTATGTCCTGATTTTGCACACGTTTCTACCCTTAGACGCGGAAGCCAAGCTTCTCATTGGCTAAGACGCTAAATTAGGCTTATGTTTTATTCATTCCTAGGCCCCAGATTTCTATATAATCCCCAAGATTTCCTGATCTCAGCGAGTAGTGCGATTCCGAATGATATCTGTGCGACTCGATCCATGACAGTGCGATATACCGAACTATTACGGTCCAGAGCCTCGTTCGTTAAACCAATGGTGCAGGGCGTCGATATGGCCATTGGTTCGCCTACATGTAGCTAATACGGTCTGATACACACTCTGGCCACGTCCAGACACCCCGTGTAGTCAAGCCCCGGTGGTCCCCGTCGTAGAGACCGACCAGCCGCCCGTCTCTCGGTATAGCAGTGCCCGTACCGTATGCCGAGTGACAAGCCGCATGAACGAACGATGGTCCCCACTGACTGTACCCAATAGTTGGTATTTGTACACCCTATTCGGAACTTAGCACAAGTATATAAGTTTAACTATTGACATGTACCTATACGCTACCACTCCTGTCATACATGTTACTAGTGCCATTGTTAAATAGTGATGTTAATAATAAACCAACCCCATTGATTGAGATTGTCACAACAAAGTTTGTGTCCGACTAGTATTTGTTGACCCACGAACGTGGGGAATGCATCACTACAATGCGTACAACTACCAGCAGTGCCTAGACAGAACAGCGCAATTGGCAGCATTACTCGCGAATAGTATTCGCGAATAGTTCGCAAACAGTTCACGACCGCAATTTTTATGCTGTGTAAAGGCAATCATTATTGCAGGTGTGGCGTAATCTCTCGAGGTCAAATAAACTCGGAGGTTCAGAGAAACAGTCGCCGACTGCGGCGAGAGTTCCCGAAACCTATCTTCGGCCTAAGACCGTGGAAATCTTCGAGCAGTCTCCAGGCCCAGGGATGCGAGCTCGTTTGGAGGAAATATACCGCCCGGTTGGTTGCTGAATTTTACTTGGCGCTAGACACAACTGAACAGACGGACAAACAGACCGACGATAAAGAGAGAGAGAGAGAGAAAACAGTAAAGAAGAGACAGCATCACGCAGTTCTATTTTGAGAAGAAATAGACAGAGTTTTATTGGGGAAAGAGAACTCTGAAAGGGACTTGGGAAACCTTTAACAACCCTGCTTATTATCCTTTATTTACCTTTGACCTACTTTAATTGCAAGGGAGGACCTCACCAAAACATACCGCAGATGATTCAGTGACACTCTACAAATATAGCACAAGCTTGCATAAATGAGTGCAGTATTCTTGACTTTCCTACTGGTTGGAACTAATTTAGTATTTCTCCAAGGCCATCTACATCGACCTCTGTGATCGATTCTAACGTTGTTCGACTCCCCTGTGAAATCGAGACAACGATTCTACAGCCTTATACTAAATCAACCTAAGTTCCACACTAACCAAAGTCACTGCAATCAATCTCTAATGCAAACTTAATGCTACACAATCGCCCGTACCGATACAACACTGATCACCGTACGATCTGCCCTGCTCGGTCGCTACTTCACTACCCGTGAAGTCAGGTCGGACATTGACGGCTATCCTGCATACAATACAAGCAAGCAACTCACCCAAGCGCTATGGAATTCCATTACTGCCATTTAAACGGCGCATGTATGGCGATGATGGTTTGGTCCCTAGCCGTTTGCGCCGTCAACGGCGCATAGTCGCGTCGTGCCGTCGCATAGTCGCGTCTTGCCGTCGCATTGTCGCGTCGTGCCGTCGCATAGTCGCGTCGTGCCGTCGCATAGTTTTGTACTGCTTGTATAGGGCCGTCGCATTGTCGCGTCGTGCCGTCGCATAGTCGCATTGTCGCCCGTGTTGATTGATGGTGCTTAGCCGCTTACGCCGTCAACGGCGCATAGTCGCGTCGTGCCGTCGCATAGTCGCGTCGTGCCGTCGCATAGTCGCATTGTCTCCCCGTACCACCAGTTTGACTGAATTATCCAGTGCTTGCCAATAGGTGGCGCTGTCTTGACTTCAGAGGTACTCTCACCTTTTTCCCCGCGACGACGAATAAGTCTCAAAGACAAAGTAAAAGATGGATGTTATTTTACGCCAGTTGGGTCTGGAACAGCTGATACAGGAGTTTGAAGAGAACGGGGTATGTTACTATGTACTTGTTACGTGTTTATTTAAAGGAAATCGGTCAAAAAGGGGTAAAATGTTGTTGAGCTTAACCTAGGCCTTTCCTAGACGTATGAATGTTGACCGTTAGCCACTGGCGGTAATTCCCACTAAGACAGTCGTTTTCCCGGTTCCGTATTTTTCCGGTTCTGGATAGCTGCAAATTAAAAATCTATTTAACATGTTAATCCATGTCGCTTCAGAAAACAATTGATAGTTTACTGAGTTTGCTTCCAAACGGCTAGTAAGAGTTTAAAATTGAAGAGTGCAGTGGCGATCGCATACCGCACTCTTTCCTAAAATTGTTACACATCCTAACAGTCACAGAGACCAGACAGTCTGACAGTATTAATTTTGACCGAAACAGTCATTGTTCGTGGACTATTGCAATTTAAAGCACACTAAGAGCTACCCAGAACCGGGAAAACGATTGCACAGTGGTTTTAGAACGAGGCATTTAGTCAAAATGTTTTTAATTTCTATCCTTGGGAGAGAAGTTTTCAATAAACCTTTTCGACATTCTCAATGCATCATGGGAAACTGTTTACAAAGTATATGCCTATGGCGCAACATGAAAGTCATAAAAAGTCGTGAAAACTTCTCTCCCAAGGATAGAAATTTAAAAAAAATTTGACGAAATGTCTCGGTCTTAAACCACTGTGCAATCGTTTTCCCGGTTCTGGATAGCTCTTAGTTTGCTTTTAATTGCAATAGTCCACGAAGAATGACTGTTTCGGTCAAAATTAATACTGTCAGACTGTCTGGTCTCTGTGACAGTTAGGATGTGTAACAATTTTAGGAAAGAGTGCAGTATACGATCGCCACTGCACTCTTCCCCAATTTTAAACTCTTACTAGCCGTTTGGAAGCAAACTCAGTAAACTATCAATTGTTTTCTGAAGCGACATGGATTAACATGTTAAATAGATTTTTTAATTTGCAGCTATCCAGAACCGGAAAAAATACGGAACCGGGAAAACGACTGTCTTAGTGGGAATTACCATTAGTGGCTAACGGTCAACATTCATACGTCTAGGAAAGGCCTAGGTTAAGCCTTAACAACATTTTACCCCTTTTTTGACCGATTTCCTATAAATAAACACGTAACAAGTACATAGTAACATACCCCGTTCTCTTCAAACTCCTGTATCAGCTGCAGACCCAACTGGCGTAAAATAACATCCATCTTTTACTTTGTCTTTGAGACTTATTCGTCGTCGCGGGGAAAAAGGCGAGAGTACCTCTGAAGTCAAGACAGCGCCACCTATTGGCAAGCACTGGATAATTCAGTCAAACTGGTGGTACGGGGCGACAATGCGACAATGCGACGGCACGACGCGACTATGCGACGGCGCGACTATGCGACGGCACGACGCGACTATGCGCCGTTGACGGCGCAAACGGCTAGGGACCAAACCATCATCGCCATACATGCGCCGTTTAAATGGCAGTAATGGGATTCCATAGATAGGCAACTGCCAAATTGCCGCGCCGCGCCCGGCTCTGTCTTACTCCAAAAACCCACGCTGCGACACAGCAGCGAGACCCCGCCCAACCACAACATGATTGGCCGCCGCCTCACTACCTCTGCCCAGCGACAAGAATTGCAACCCTCAATTGGTTGCCGCATGCCTAACTGCGCGCCAATTGGCTGCCTCGCCACATGCACGGTAGCTTGTCCGACCTACTTCTGCACTGAAGTTCAAAGACCTTAACAACATAAGGGGAGACTAGACTTGTGTCGGTCCACCCCTATCTCGTCACACAGGTAACAATCGCTGCAGTCACAGCCATCCAGCCTGCCCTGTCGGCTTCCTCAAAGGCATTACTTGTGAGTACTATTCGCGAATACTACAATGCGTACAACTACCAGCAGTGCCTATAGACAGAACAGCGCAATTCGCAGCATTACTCGGTAATATTTTATTTATTTATTTGGAATTACACTTTTGAAACAGTGGCACACGATGTATGTAAATATCGGTGCATCCATCAAAACAATTTCTAAGTACAATAGTTACAACAATTAATATTTATAAAAATAACAATATTTAATAATACAAATATTAAATAATAGTAATAATTTAGCGAAACAAAGCGAACGCATGGAGCTGAACGAAGGGACGCATTGACACGCCGCACCGTCGTATGCGAGATAACCATGTAGACCTACACAATGCCAGGTAGGTCTACTGAGGTAGGGTGAGCAAAATAACAAAATGCATACGGACCAATGTAGGCCTATATCCTGCATTTCGCTTTGCTTCGTCAAATACAAATAATAAATAATATCAAGTAAATGGATATTCACAAAATAAATTGCAAAATAAATTGCACGGTCTTGTGTTTAAAGATGATTTGACAACACTGTACACTGTTAGAACGCTGGCTAAAACCTCAACCAACACGGACCACATGCGAACCACACAACAGCCGTTTAAAACATTTAACCAACAAGTTTAAACATTTAATCAATGTCTACTAATGTTTAAAACTTGTTGGTGAAAATCATCCAACAACAATTGCGCGTCTCACCCGGCAGTCCGTGCCGGCTAAAGCTCCCAACACGCGTTCCAACGGTGTGGGTTTCGGCGGATAGGCTAACATGCTATCTCCTAACACCCCAACGCATCAGTCTTGTAACCCATACGCAAAAAGAGAAATGAAAACATGAAAACAATTGATTTAGAAACATGTCAAAGCGACAAGAAAATCCCGTCCATGTCAAAATCCCCCTCCACCCGCGGATTTGAGACGCATGGATTAACGCAGTTGATGAACCCGCCGGGGGTAGTTCAAGCTCTGCAAGCGACCATCATCTTAAAACACAATGCCTTTATATTAATGAAACAATACAATAAATAGCTATAAATAATAATAATAATAATAATTATTATTAATTTATATTGCGCAGATTCCATAAAAAAAATTCAAATGCGCATTACAATAAGCAAAGTAAAACTTATAGGTAAAACTAATTAAACACCAACCACTAAAAAACAAAACAAACAATTACATTAAAAACCAAGTACCACCTTCATAAAAATTCAATCACAACACAAAATAACCCAAAAGGGAGTCTTAAAATGCAGTCTTAAAAAGAAATGTTTTAAGTTTACTCTTAAAAATGGCAAGTGACTGAGCTGTCTGAATTTCAAGTGGCAATTGGTTCCACAAGTGGTGCCGCTGAAGAAAATGCCCTGTCCCCAGTTGTTTTCTGCATTTTCCTTTTGGATAACTTAATTGCACCTTTGTGTTTGACCGTAATGAATAGTGAGAATGGGTTTTAATACTTAACAAATCAGTGATATACCTAGGTGCTAAATTATGAAGAGCCTTAAATGTCAATAGTAATATTTTAAACTGAATACGAAAATAAATTGGTAACCAATGCAGCTGACGAAGTATTGGTGTAATGTGGCTCCGTCGTGACGCACCATACACAATTCTGGCTGCCGTATTTTTGAACTCTTTGTAATTTGATTAATTGTGAATCTGGGAGACCATAAAATAAACTATTGCAATAGTCAAGGCGACTAGTTATAAATGCGTGAATTAAGATAACTAGAGCATCCCTAGAAAGATATTTACTAATTTTTCTGATGTTATGAATATGATAGAATGATGCAGAACATGTACTAGTAATGTGCTTATCCATGCATAACCTTGAATCGAACCAGGACCCCAAATTACGCACATGCATTGATGATGAAATGGTAGCATCTCCCACTCTTATATTTGATATAGTAAGTTTAGATAATTGCTGTTGAGTACCAATAACAAGAAATTCTGTTTTGCATCATTTATCATGAGTTTATCCTGCAACATCCATTGCCGTATGTCATGGATACAGTTCTCCATGGCAGTCACAGCTTGCTTCTGATTGAACATACTACAAGGCTTAAACGATAAATATAATTGGGTATCATCAGCATAGCAGTGAATATTTGGAAGATGATGCTCAACTATGTCAAACAACTTAGATGAATATATAATGAACAGCAATGGTCCCAAACATGATCTCCTGTGACTCCACACTTAAGATCAAACCTATCAGACAGGGTCCCTTGCATTGAAACACGTTGTTTTCTCCCAGTTAAATATGAGCCAAACCAATCTAGTGCTTTACCCAAAATCCCCACCTTAGACTGAAGCCGATTCAATAAAATCGTATAATCAACAGTGTCAAAGGCAGCACTAAGATCCAAAAGTACTAACAAAGTAACATGTTGAGAATTCATTTTCATCAAAATATCATTTTTCACTTTTAACAGGGCTGTCTCCGTACTGTGATTTTTTCTATAGGCTGATTGTAACTGAGGATACAATGAATTGACTGACAGTCATGTGTTTATGAACTTGTTCAAATACTGCCCTTTCAGTTAGCTTGGATATATACTGGAGATTACTGATTGGACGATAATTCTTAAAAACAGCTGGATCTAAATTTTCTTTTTTAAGTAATGGAAAAATGAGGGCTTCCTTCCAATCGGTTGAAATTCACCCAACTCTAAAGATAAATTAATGATCCTAGTGAACAGGCAATAAATTGTCCAAACAACCTAAAACAAGCTGAGTAGGCATAGGGTCTAATGGACATGACTTCTTAGAACCTTTAGTAATGAGAGTTTTAACATCATGCTCAGTGAGTGGAGAAAAGCACTCAAGCAGAACAGTTGGCCTAATCTCCTCAGCTTCACATAATTCACCATTTTCAGCAGCAGGGAGTAGGTTATCACTTCGAATGAATATCGGTTATCTTCTGAATGAAGAAGCTACCCATGTCATTTACTAAATTTTGATTAGTAATTGAATCAGGCAGCACTGTTTTAGTGTGTGGTTTTAACAATTTGTTCACAGCGTTAAACAATTTCTTTGAATTACAACTATTCTCACTTATCAAATTTTTACGTGCTTTACTCATGAGGTAATTGGTGTGATTTTTCTGTGTCTTATAGTTCATTAAATCCATTTCACTACCAGTATACCTCCATGTCCTCTAACTTCCTACGTAATTTTTGGAAGCTTTGATTTCAGCACTAAACCAAGGTATGAGAGGTCTGACAGTGACAGTTTTAGTTTGAAGCGGGGCATGGCGATTTAACACATCTGCAAGAGTTTTGTTATAACAACGAGCAAGTTCATCCAAGTTTACAGGTGAATTTAAACAAAGATTTGTATTAGCCACATCATTCTTAAAAGACTCAATATCAATCGATTTGATTTTCCTAAATGTAACATGTTCAACAGGCAGTGTGGGTTTAGCCCTTTTCGTTACAAAGAACAGAAAATGGTCTGAGAACAAATAATCAGTGGTGGGTAAACCGTCCAATAAGTCGTCGCACTGACGCGTGATGATCAGATCTAATATATGACCTCTCTCGTGTGTTGGTTGATTGACCTGTTGATGAAGTCCCATCGATTCAAGAATTTCCAACAGACGCAATGCATCATGGTTTTCGACAACATCCATGTGAATATTAAAGTCTCCAGTAACAAGAAGTGGTTCTGGTGATAACACAATTGATTCTAAATAAGTAGTGAATTCGGTTAAAAATAAACTGGTAGTGATCGGATAATTAGAAGAATACGGTGGCCTGTAAATTATTACAAGCCTAAATGCATAGTTCCCTGTGCTTGATAATCCATTCAGAATGTTCAAATGATCTGTTGTTCAAAATCAGTAACTTCATTGATGCGCATGTTGTCCCTTAGAAGTACAGCTGTACCACCTCCAATACGCCCAATACGTGGTGATCCTGAAGCTGAAAACCAGGTGGAGTGATTTCAACTTTGTGGCCGTATCCATTTCAGTAAGCCAAGTTTCAGTCAAAGCAAATATGTCAGCACCGCAAGTTGTTACATAATCAACAAAATCAGCTGATTTACATTTGACTGACCTTGTGTTCAAGCTGCAGAGTTTCAAACACAGGTGAAACTATGTGTTGCAGGGAACGTAAGTGGCACTGATATTAAAGTACGATTCTGCTGGAACTGCCTGGGTCTGTTGGACAGTATCACCACAATAATACTGACGTGGGAAGAGGTCAATAATAACAGGAATTCGGCGTCTACCTGCCGTTTTCCTCTATATCGAAGGAGACCGTACATTTTAAGGATCTGAACAGTTTGAGGGATCAACAAAATGACCAGAATGACGAATGCCAAATAACTGTGTGCGAGAATATTTCAGTTTCATAGATCCACTGTTCGAATCAATCAACTCGGGGTTCATACACGTTTGTGTTATCTGCTCACCATATGGGCCAGGGTTTTTTGAAACATCCATAAATATGGTCACGTCAATTGGAGGGTCATGACCAGGTATGGCTAAGCAAGTGTAGCCATGCTTACTCCATCCGACTAATGGCTTTTTTGTTGGCCAAGTGGTACTGGAACGATCTAAACTCAGCAAGCGCAGACATGGCCGAAAAAATAATGGAACTAATTCATGTTCAGAACGTACCTGTCGAGATGTTCTACGAAATGTTCTAGATGGGCCGAAGCCCCTGCTCAAACTAGAAAACTGCGGTGTAGTTAGTTGGTTCACCAGTAGAAAAAATACTAATGGTAATAGCGTTGCACCATGAACTCTCAGATTCATAGTTGCCAATGCAACAGTCACACAAGTTCACAACTTTCACAAATTCACATGTATATCAAAATGTTAAGAAAACATCGAAAGCATGATCAAACGCATTAAAATGTCAATGATACATGCACACAAACCATCATGACGGCCACTGCATAAGAAGGGCTTGTCCAGCAATCCACAAAACTGTTAACATCCAAGGTATATGCACATCAAAAAATCCACACAAATGTCACACATCCACGAGAGAACACCAAAAAGAAGAAATAATCGGAAGATAAAAACTGGATGTACATGTAAAAACCACGAAGATTAAGAGAGATTGATCAAACACATTAAGGATGATCAAACGTACGCATTAAAATATCAACGATGCATGCACGCAAACCATCATGGCGGCCACTGCATTTGGAAGGGGCTTGTCCACAGCAATCCACGAAAATGTTAAAATCCAAGGTATATGCACATCGAAAATCCACACAAATGTCACACATCCACGAGAGAACACCAAAAAGAAGAAATAAACAGAAGATAAAAACTGGATGTTAAAAACCACGAAGATTAAGTGAGATTTAAAACTAATTCAAACAGAGAAGGTAAAACAACATGGCAGCTCATAAATAGCGCCCTCAACATTCGAAACAACAGCCAATGGCAGTAAACAATTATATAAACATCAATTACGTAAGTCAGCTCATAGCTCCATGCACGCATGGTGTAAGATTTACAAAAATCATCAAAAATAATAGCAATATTGTCAACATCACATTTGTTTGGATTAATTGATACATCACTACCTAATGTAAGGTTCAATTTAACATCTAAGTTACTTGACATAAATAATTCCCAAACATCAATACGATTCATGGAGATTAATTTTCTTTCTAACTTTCGTCGGTTCTTATATCATTAGCGCAGTGCAAGTGAACAAATAATGTTGAATATTTTCAGTACCATTATTACACGTTTTGCAAGTGCTGTCATGGTCCGGGGACCATCTACTTGTTCTACGATCGAGTGGCAAGGTATTTGAGCGAAGCCTGAATTTAAGACTTGCCCCATGGAAATCTGTTTTGTCAAGCAAGTAATTCTCCAGACCAGGACATACGAGTACGATTAGCAACAACTATTCGCGAATATTCGAATAATCGAATTATTCACACAGGCCTAGTAGTGTGTGCCGCTCTACTAGAAGTAAGCGACTTTTTTGTCCTAGATGCGGGACCTCAGTGTTCGACACTGGCATTTTGAAGGGTGATGTAATTATTTCACCTGCTTTATTATAACGTACTTACGTAGTTTATCTGCGATTGTGTTTTTTCTATTAGTTAACCTTGAACTCTTTTGCCGTAATGTTTTGCTGGAGTTGTCAATATTTTGTGGGATTGGTGGATTAGTGAATCCCTGCTCAATAATTTAAACATTTACTCACTTGTGAGCCACAAGTCTTATTAAGACCGCCTTTTTCCCAATCAGTTTATATTGTGAAAAGTAGCCATTTGTGTATAGTAATGTTAATCAGTGCGTGTACACTCTACACTCGTACTAGTTATTTCTATAACTTCGTGAATATTCAATATATTTGTAGAGTTGGAATTTTGTAAACCAGGTGCTCTGTTAATTATACATAACTATACAATTCTACATACTCAAAGAATAAGATAATTTTACACCTATTTTTGTATCTTTGTATTTTTGTATAAACTGTGTCATTGCTGGAAAGATATCCCAGGAGGTTTACACCTGAGCCACATGTAAGGACTTACAAATAGATACTGGTGGTTGCACCCTAGATAAGGTAGTAGTAATTTATCTATTTATTATAATATTCTGGGGTATTTAAGTGGTGACCAGGTCCACAATTGTAATCTGAAAAGACCCCGACTGCTGTTATTGTCATGTAAATAGTTGTATTTAGGTTTTCATATTTTTCTATATTAAATTTATTTGTAAATTTAAGATCAGACTTCTTGTGTATGTTATTTTGTCTTCTTATTGGGTAGGCAAACAGCTCGACTAAATTTTTAGATCACTGCGTTTTAGGTCCGCGCGTGACAAAGACCCAACTTTTGTTTGTACTGACAATCTAAATGCAATGGGAGTATTAAGTCACAAACGTGTATTTGAAAACAAAAAATAATAATAATAAATTTAAAAAAAAATTAAAGATCCACTACCTATAATCAACATAATTTTGGCAATACAAAATTTAGGTGTAAAAGTAGGCCTACGTTATGTGGAGTGTCGTGGCCGAGCGGTCAAGCTTACCGGACTCAAGTTCTGGTGTTAGCAGCAGAATGTGGGTTCGAATCCCGGCCGTGACACTTGTGTCCTTGAGCAAGACACTTAACCATAATTGCTTCTCTCCACCCAGGGGTTAAATGGGTACCTGTGAGGGCAGAGTTGGTTGATTAGCCCTATATGCCTGTAATGGCAGCAATTGAGCTGTATACTCCCCAGGGAGCTGAGGTGGTTTCAGGAATGATTTATGAGCCTTATGAGCCTTATGAGCCTTATGAGCAGGGGTAATGATATAATGCGCCTTGAGCACCACTTAGTTGGTGGATACGTGCGCTATATAAGTCCACACATTATTATTATTATTATTATTACGTTAACAATAATGGAAATATATCTAAAACTGCTGCCACGTTGAAATCCAAAATAGCAGCCAAAGATGCCAATTTAAAACCCTAAAACCACCAAAATAGCCGATTCATAACATCGTCAACTATGCGACGATACATGTATATGGTGCCGGCGGACAAATCTCTCGTGCCGAATCTCCAGTAGGGTAGACCATTAAATGGTGCCCACAAGGGCTATCCAAATGGGACCTATTTGGGCAGCATAACAAAGACAGTTTAACCATTTGTATAACCATTTACATATAGGACCAACGTGGGTTGGTATATAGTTCTCACTTGGGCAAACCCTCTCAGAAAGCACTGTAAATACGCATGCTCAGCCCACCAAATATCTATATTGGACTCTTTTTGTAACGTAGCTTTTACCTAATTACATTCGAACCCATCACAATCTTATGGGACCAACGTGGGTTCTAACAAGCACACATTTCACTTTGGGCAAGCCCTCTCAAAACGTAACTGCATGATCGGCCCACCCAATTCCCATTTGGGCCCCTTTTGTAGAACAGCTTTTACCCATTTACAATAGAACACATAATGTAGGACCAACGTTGGTTCTAACAAACCCAAACAACTCACTTGGGCAAGCCCTCTCAGAAAGCATGTTAATAATGCATGCTCATCCCACCCAATTCCCATATTGGGCCTAATACTGCCCATGTCCATGTAATTTTTAACCCATCCCAATCCGATGTGGGACCCATGTGGGTGCTTAACAAGCCATTGTAATACATGGGCAGGCCCTCATAAAATGCAATGTACATAATGCAATGTACATTGTACATGCAATGTACATTTCCCACATGGTACCAACATGTATCCTGGTAGACCATCCTGTAACCATGCAATTTCAAACCCATCGAAACCCCATGTGGGACCTACATAGGTTCTCAACAATTCCACATCTAACACACAATGGTCCAATCTGGGCTAGCCCGTTCAAACCCCATTCAAAAATTAAAAAAAAATGCCCGCTAAATACCCATGTTGGGCCCACACAGACAACCAACGCAAAACCCATGCCCACTTTACACCCACCAATTTCCCATCTTCGGCCCACATAAAACAGCCCACTTCCAGGCCCAATCCCACCTATGCCCACTAAAACCACCAATATCCCACATGGACCCCACTTGGGTGTGTTGGCTGGGTACACGGATGATTTATGATGTATGGGTGTACTTTTGAATACGACTGGTTTAATAGAAATCCACAGTAGATGGCTGTGAACATTCCATCGTAGAGATATTCCTAATCTGGGTAGCGGCATACATAATTATGCAATTATCAATGCGTGGACGAAAAAGGTGCACGAAGCCAGCATTCAATTGCAAGTACCATAAACAGAAGTTAAATGATGTCTGGTTATCGTTTTAAAACTTTAAATGTTTATACAAACATGGAACGTGTAATTAAGCCCAACTCGGATAGCCTTGAGGGACATTCTCGTAATGATACCTATATTTAAACCACTTCTGTAGCCAATATAATAAGCCTTGTACTTGATCACATCAACTACCTATGTAACCCACATGGGTTATCAACACACCACACATAACCGACATAACATGCACACTCCCAAGCCCTTTAACAACCATAAATCTAATTAGCCCACCATTATAACCACACTGGACCCACCCATGCAGGCAATCCCATGGAATAAACCCAATAAGATCCTACCGACAAGGTCT